>SGPL01000028.1:0-115102 GCA_004802705.1 Bondarzewia mesenterica | reverse complement strand
CTGACCAGGAGAAGAGCCCTGGCGCGCTGGAGGAGGCGCTCCCCGTGGGATGCACGGACCTTTCGCCGACGGCGATGCTCGCACGTGCGCAATACAAGTGCAACCGCCCTTCGCCCGCTACATTTACGCCGGTGTCCCCCGTCGAGCATGAACGTATCATCCAGGCGCAGGAAAAGCGCTCCCGGTCGGTGTCGGCATTTGGTCCGCTGACGAAGGTGCTGAACCCGGTCGTGACGCGTGCGCAGTGGGAGATTGTGATGCGGAGCGCGTTTTTGGCGTTTGTGATCAGCGTCTCTGTCGTCGGATGTCTGTGTGCCCTGCCCGTGCCCGTGCGGTGAACTGTGCTGTAGAGGACTGAGGCCGTGAGTTTATGCGTTTGTTTCTCGGCTTGCGTTGACAAAGTCTGTCCCTTGTGCTCCAGCGCTGTCTTTACTTTTTTTTCCTGTTTTCCTTCCACCCCGATCAGCGTTTCGTACCATAATGCACTTGTATTCTTGTCACATCTGCTTTCTTCCACGTTCAGTTTGTATAGTCTAGGTCTCTAGACGTGCGCGCGTGCACATATACGTACAACTCTTTCCTTAGTGCTCTGTACAACTGTTTTCCGACTTGCTGAGTTTTCTTTTCCCCAGGCTGTGTTTTGCACGCTTCCGCCCTTTCTTGTGCTCCTTTGCCTTTTCAATTTGTTCTTCACCTTTGTCGCTCGTCACCCGCTCCTTAATGCATTCTCCGCCCGCGCAGCTTGTTCCGCCACATCGTCTTTTGATCTCTTCTTCACCCCCTACATCTGAGTCTCGTGGGGCCAGCTCAGGCTCATTTATTCACTCTTTCCCGCCACACGATCAAACCACCCTCCCTCTTCCCTTTTTGCCCGGGCCAGAGTTGACAGACGACAACGTTGGCTCGTCCGACCTCTTCGTTCATTCGTGTGTGTGTTTTTCTCGGTAGACCAGGTTCAGCGAAGAGCTCTTGAATTTCCCCGTGTTTACTCGCACTTTAGCGATAGTAAACTATGCACACACTCGCTCGCTCGTTGTGGTTTTACACGCTGCTCGGTGTACCGTGTACTACGTGTGTGGCATTCTGAGAGCTCTGTGAGCGGTCCATGAATACAATCCACCGTGAAGCTGGTTCGGAATGCCTGTTGATCAACGGTCGATGGAACTGTTTCCATGAAGCCCCGAGCTTGCATATGTGCTTCTCAGAGCAGACGTTCTACATCAGCACAAGTAAAAAAAGTCCATGGAATATCAGAAACCAGGACGAAGAAGATGGCTTGTTGAGATCCTGCTGCGCCTGGGGCCTAACCTTACTTATACCTGTGCTACAACACGTCTCCTGTATCTATTCGTCGACATGCATCCGCCGCTGCATATCTAGCCAGTTGTGTCTAAATACGGGTTCATTTCCAATGTAACTCGGTACTTGGTGGGAAAGTGCGCACTGAAATTCAAGTCTTCATGCGAACTGGTCTCTCAAGGAAGTACGAAGGCGAAAGCCGCCACGTAAGTCGCGTCTGCATCTGTGACTTTGGGACTCTCTACATACGAAGAAATAAATATGATACGTGCCTGTGCGATACAAACTTTGTATTCTATGTAACTTTCTTGCAGGAGTCACCGTCAGAAATCCTCTCAGAGTTCAAACACGCTCAGCCTGAGCCTGAGCCGACCGAGTGGCTTCTATCACGTGACATGACTAATCTGCTGACACATGTCTTCCACGTCAATACTCAGACGCGTCGGCGCGTTCCTGGTGGTCCCGTACCGCGTTCACTTTGTATCTTCCGGTCCGTGCGCGACTCTTTTCCTATAAAATGACCTCCCAGACGTTCGTTTTTCCTCACCACTCTGGCCTTTTGGCTTAGATCAAGTGTAGTATCTGTTCTTAATAGTTTAACCACTATTATGAGGGCACCGCCCTCATTCTTGGTTATCTTATTTTTGCCGCCCTTGTTCCCTGGGCTCTGCTTGCAACCCGGGGACGTGATGACTCTGCCGCTGCACTACTGGCTTATGTCGTCGGGGGGATCCTTTTTTCTTTTCTTTTGCTACTTCTTCTGATGTTGGCCTTTTTGGCTTACACTAGTGGTAGCAAATGATTGGAAAATAGATCCTTTCTTTTTACTCTAAATCAATGTATGAGCTGCTGTGTACATGATGTTGTAGATGAATCAAGAACTGTGATGATAGTATGGTTCCTTGCTACTTGATGGTTTGATAATGTATGTTATTGTAGGACCCCGGATAATGGGGGAGGCCTGAGCCCCCATCTGGATGAATTTTGGCAAATCTGACCCCCCAAAACGCATGCCAGTCCGGACAAAATTTGGAAGTTTTGGACGAAGGCCTGATCCGGAGTCCGGATATGAGAGGTGGCTCGGCCTGAGGCCTGATCCCCTATCTGGAGACCATTTGGGTCGGATATTGGCAAAATATACATAGTTGCAGCTGGTTGCAGGTTTGAATCAGACGCATGGTTTTTTTGATGTGTATTTACAAGTCACAGCATGTCACTTAGTGTCGCTTCTTTGTGAGTTCTTTGTGTGGTCAGAAGCAGCCTTCATCTAATTTACAATGACTCGGTCAATGAAATGATAAGATGTTGACATCTTTCATTCCGCTGCCCTGCTCCTTGTCATTTAGACTGAACTGAAGATAATAACAATCTCCGGCCTCCAGCAATGATACCAGTACCTACCAGTACTCATAGATAGATAGTGTGGATGATTTATAAGCTGCGACGGGACCAATTCTATTCAGTTTTTGGAGGCCTGAAGGCCTGATTCATGAAGGGGGACTTAATTCTGATGTTTTGAGGCCTGATTCATGCGGTCCGGAAAAAAAATCGCATTTTAGAGGCCTGATCCTTCAATCCGGACAAAAAATTTCAAAGTAGAGGCCTGATCCGCCACTCCGGAGAAATTTTTAGAAAATTGGCTAAAACCGCATTCCATCCGGACAGATTTGAGCGATTTTTGGGCCTCTCATCCGACGATTTTTGGCCGATTTCTGGATTTGGGGATCAGGCCTCCCCCCCTATTATCCGGGGTCCTAGGCACACTTACGACTTTGATGAACTCCGGGTTGAAGTTCTCCCCGTGAACAAGATCAATAAACTTGGATTCGACCTTATCGGCGAGGTCAAGCTCTGCTCTGTGACAGTGAGAAACTTCTGGTCAGACCAACATTCTGTGAAGCAGAAGAAAAGAGTTGGGATCGAAGACTCACACAGCGAGTTCTGCAGCTGCGGACCAGATGGAAAGCTCAAACGTGTAAAGAACGGGCTGTACGGAAAAGCCAAAGGGCAGGTGTCAGTGACCCACAGAAATAACGGGGTTCGCTGCATTCGCTGCACAATTACCTTGGACATCGTTCGTCGACTGGGGCGAAGGGATCAGATGGGAGATACAGATCGTCGATACAGTGAAAAATGCAAGCTGATAGGGAAGTCGGTTTGTGGGTACGGAATGGATGAAGTACCCACCTCTTTATATACGATAGCCCATGGAACCATAGCAGACCCATCGTACTCACCGAGCACGCACTCGTCCAGGTACCTCCGCGACACCGGGCTTACGGTCATGAATGGCTGCATTCCACGCACGTCGCACTGCCCATGGTTCTGAAGCATCTAGCACAGTAATGCAATCACGGGCTTTCAGGTGACCACAAACGCTTTGATCACTGCAAGTCACCAACACAATTCAGAGAATTAACTCAGTCGACAGACAATGAGGCCGAGTCTCACCGAAATTATGAGAGCGCAGTCTATGCCCTTGTAGATGCCTGCTCACCATCATGGATGAAAAGTGTAAGAAAAAAGATGGTTTAATTGCAAGTTCAACCCAAGGAGGTCGACCCAAACTGCCCAAAAATCGAAAGTCGCGTGCAATGCGCGTCGTATGTGTAATACAGCACGTGCTCGTCTTTGTCACACTTACCGAGAATCTTGCTAAGATTTAGAAACAAGATCTTCTAGATCTTTTGCTTTGATTTCCCGGTCTCAGAAAAATCAAGCTGACATTCTAAACCAGGGTAACAGCCAACAAAACATGCGCCCCCAAATGCCATGCGAAAGGGCACACGAGAAAAGTCCATTGTATACTGTATAGCTAGTATCATTACAATGCCTACAACGACGTCCCACTGCCTAGATATCATTACAGCGATGCCTATGTATAATAAGTACTGACGGTGCGTCACGGTCGGGGAGCACCAAAGAAAGAAAAACTCCATGGTCGTCTGCTCCATTATTTATCGTACGCATAATGATTCATTCAAAAGATAACCCGAGCAGAAAGAGAGAGAGGGAGAGAGAGAGGAAGATTTGTCGCGCTTGTCAGAGAGAGAGAGAATATAGAGACGGAAGAAGACATAGTCTGGAATGTGTATGGGAGGGAAAAGTGCATTTGGGGAGTGGGAGGGTGTGTTGTGATACAGGGGGTGTGATAGTGACGAGTGATTGATGAGAGCATGAGAGATGAGACAAAGTGTTACAGAAGCGACTGGGGTGGTGCGACAGGGGCGACCATTCGGGCACAGGAGACATGGGAACAGATAGCAATGTGTGTGAAGACGACGGCCACGAACGGGGAAAAAGGGCAATTTGCGGTGATGGAAGTCTAGACGGTCCGGGTGATACGCGCGCGTGGGAGACGCCACCAAAATCACACCTGCATGTCTTCGTCAAAGCCCGAAACGTATCCCTTTCGTCTTGAGTACCGGCCGGCAGCGTGCTCGTCGTCTTCAGCCTCGTCCTCTGTCGTCGGCTCCCCGTCTTCATCCTCGACCGCCTCTTCCCGCACATCTTTATCCCCGAGCCTACCAACGGCCTGTGCAATCAAGCTCTCGCCCTCGCCAGAGTAGGTAAAGCCGCGGAAGTTCTCCTGCACACTGCTCGTTAGCGGCGGACTCGCTGCTGCGTCACGTCCGCCCTTCTTCGACTTGATACTGACACCCTGTGCCGGGGCTGGCTTCGTGCGCTCACTCCCTAATGGTCCATGTGGCGCGTAGAAGGTGCCATTGACAGATTGTGACACCCAGTCCCCAGACGGATCGTTGTCGTCCAAGTTCATTTCGCTCGTGCCGAAATTGCTGATGTCGGCGGACGTGAACTCGGGGTCAAAGTTGGCCGTCGACTCGTCCGACTCGATGACCGGCTTGAATGGTGGCGTCACCTGCTTGCGCGCGAGGGCTTGCCAATCGATGTTCTTGAAGAACGGGTGCTCCTTGAGCTCTTCAGCGTCACGCTGGGCGCCAAGTCGGTGCTTCGGATTGCGGTTTAGAAGCTATAGAAGACCAAATGGAGAAGGGGCGCGATCAGCGAACCAAGAATAGCAAGCTATCATGCGGGGTAGCGGGGAAGAGCAAGATCAGTATAGACAGTCGGACTTACCCCCTTGACGAACTGTTTCCCGTCCTCGTTGATGACACCCTTCGGGAATCGAATCTTCCCAAAACAAATGTTTTTGTACATCTGCTGCGTGTCCTCGGCGTAGAATGGACTCCAGCCGCAACACATCTCGAACAGCAACACGCCTAGCGACCAGAAGTCGACGAGCTTCGAGTAGCCGTGCTCGTCCAATAGTACTTCCGGCGCGAGGTATTCCGTCGTCCCACAGAAGGTGTTGGTGAGCTCGTCAGACCGAAGATCTGGTTTCGAAAGGCCAAAATCGCACAGCGCCACATGCCCTGTTGCATCCAGAAGAATATTTTCTGGCTTGAGATCACTGAAATAAAGGTTAGAGTTAACCGGCGAATACAATTACGTCACGAAGGAAGCTACTCACCGGTAAACAATATCGTACTTGTGCAGATGTTCCAACGCAAGTACCAATTCTGCGATGTAAAAGCGCGCGCGCTCCTCGCTGAATCGCGTCTCCTTCTGTAAATGCCAAAAGAGCTCCCCTCCGCTCTTGAAATCCGTCACCAAATAGAGGTCCGCGTCCGTCTGGAAACTGAACTTGAGTCCCACAAGGAATGGGGACTCCAGGGATCTCTGAAGGATCTTGCGCTCGCCAATGGTGTGTGCAACTTCCTTTTTGGCGATAATCTCCTTCTTCGACAACACTTTCATTGCGTATATGCG
This sequence comes from Bondarzewia mesenterica, assembly GCA_004802705.1. NCBI lineage: Eukaryota > Fungi > Basidiomycota > Agaricomycetes > Russulales > Bondarzewiaceae > Bondarzewia > Bondarzewia mesenterica. Next base: position 109,012 of record SGPL01000028.1, on the reverse strand, counting down.
CTTGGTATCCTTCTTCCGAACTTGAAAGACCCGTCCGAAAGTTCCACGCCCTATGAGCTTGAGGAATTCAAAGTCCCGAGGAGTTAGAGCACGCTTCGACTGGATCGGTCATGCACGAATAATGTGGGGCAACAGGGAACAGATGTCAGACCGTCGGGTACGTAAATGAGTATCATGTGATGGCAGTCGCACCTTGCTCTGCTCAAAAGTTATCTGAATGCGGATCTCACCGGTAACCGTCTCGTTCTCCAATGGTTTCAGCCTGGGAGACGTGTGTCCGGATCAGTTAGGCGCTGCCCCATGGACCCACATGCAAAAAGTGTGGGGATGAGCGGGAAGGGAAATAGACGCACTTGTACCATTGGTCTACGGTGTGATCGTGCACGAGGACAGGTTTGAACTGGACGTTTCCGAGGAATCCATGCTCCTCTTGGGCGCGGTCGTAAACGTTGAACGTGATGTTGGACTGCTCCGAAGTGACATCGCTGGAGAGCACCGAATGAAAGGGGGGCGTCATGAGATGATAGAGGGAAGATAGGGATGGAAAAGTTGCTCACAAAGAGACTTCGTGCTTCCAAACGGGGTTGTATGCAGACACGCGTCCCCCCCAGCAACCCATTCTGAGTTTGACCGCCCGACGGTTTCGTAATGGATAGCGACGATTTGGAAGACGTGGTAGAAGGGGTCGTGGGGGTGTACGTGCCCTTGGCACGCATGGCAGCCTCTTGGGCGAGGACCTTGCTGCCTATGGCACCAAGGGCATTGACAGCTATGGAGGAAGAGGTGCGAGAAAGGTTGGTTGCGACGCCCTTGACTTCCTTGTCAGACTCGTCGGTAGGATCTCTGCTGACAAACTCGTTCTGCTCGAAGACGGCGACGACGTAGGGACGAGAGTGTATGGAACGGACGTTGAGACCGCGAGCGGAGATGATTTTGACATGAATTTGACCCTTGGAGGGAACGGTGGGTATTTGAGAGGATGATCTAGTGGAATTGCCGGTAGAAGACGAGGAGGATGGGGAGATGTCCTCTGAGGATTGTTTGGTGGAGCTGCGCTTTGTGGGGGGGGAGCTGCATGTTGAAGTCGGGAGCATGAACGGAGAGCTGTGTGGTGGGTAGACCGGCGACAAAGGTGGCGGTAGGGGCCAAGGAAGGAGATAGCGGTCCTAAGGGGGTAAGTTCGCCGCTGACGGGGGGAACCAAGGGCGAAGGAGAGACAGGCTGAGCGTTGAGCAAATGGTGGTGGTGGTAAGGCTGGGAGGGACTGCTGGGGGTCTGGGGTCCCGGATTGAGGGAATCAAACGGGTTGTGCTCCTGGTTCCGCGCGACAGCCTTTGGCGTCAGTTGGTCTGCGAGCGAGGGCCACAGTTTGATCATGGTCGGATCGGATGCTAGTTAGGGGCCCTGGGCGGTTCTTTGCAACACAACGCAGAAACGTGGAATGTGGGGCGAGTCTAATAGTCGATGGGCTGGCAGAAGGACATCGGTGAAGAGCAAAGTAGCGAGCGGTATGTATAGGCCACTCTGCTCCACCCGTCGCTCGTTGCCGGCGCCCCTTTCCACGGCATCTCGCTATCTACTGAACATTCCTCTGCCGCTGGTCTCTCCCTCCACCTGCTGCGCTGCAAGATGGTCTCGTCCGTACCGCATCGTCCTCATCGTCACTCCTATTACCAACCCAAGAATTCCGGTTCGGTACGCCGCCTTGAGTGAGAGTCGGTCTGTTGGCCGCCCATGAGCTTACCGTCCCCAACACATCCGCACTATGCACTCACAGACCCCCGCAAACAACGCAGCCGTCCCCACCCCTGCCCCAATCTCGCTCACCTCGCCCCAACCCATCCGTTTTAGCCCTTCCTCGAACGTCACCCATCCGATCGCCGTGAAGCCTAGTTTCCCTGCCTCCTTTCCTGCCTCCTGAAGCCCCGCCAGCATCATCCTGTAGTTCTTCGTCTTGTTGTAGAGATACCACCCTTTTATCGTCGTCGGTGGCCTGTGCGCGTTTTCTGCCAGAAACCGTAAGCCCGCCATCCGCGAACCTCGCACCAGCCCCAAAGCCGTCCCGACGACCATCGCCGTCCCTGGCACGATGTACAACCGCGGCGGCACCTCTACATGGATCGAGTACGGCGCTTTCGAGTTGGACGATGGCTCCCTAATTGTAGCTCCCGACATTTGACTTGACCGTCCAATCTATGTTACGCTCCAAGTATATGCCGTCGCGAGTTGACGTCAAACCCTAACCCCCTGCTGCATTGAGATGTCTGATTCCATGCAGGAAACCGTTGCGAGCACAAATAAAACAATCCAACGCTCGCGCTTGAGCCTTCCATGATCACAATGAATTAAGGCCGAGTGTATGTATGAAATACTTCCGAGTCCATTCTAAACACTCCTTCCGAGAGTTTACTGCAAGAGATGGGGGGCGGGGAAATAAGACCGTCCGTGCAAGCGTACTAGAATCGCAATATTCAGGTCGTACAAATACAAAACTTGAAGCTGATTCTCAATGCTTGACATGCAAGGCAAACCATCAGGGGACGGAGGGAAGATTCGAGAGGAGGCGAGCTACGGCTAATTTGCCCGACTTTGCTTGTGTGTTCGTCTGTATGTTGTTTGCTTGGATTTTGTTTTATGCTGTCTTCAACAATTTGGGCACTGTCATCGTTTGTTGTAACGGTGGCTATATGCACAAACAACCTCCTCCTTCTCCCTCCATCTTCCACTCCCCATCTGCCCTCACCGTCGACCGTTTCGATGCGTTTCCCGCAAGAAATCATGGTTCCAAGGGTCCGTGCGGGCCACGGATGCTTTCGCACGCATGACATAAGCAACAGCTGTCCTCGCTGCTGCCCTTTTCTTTTCACCCAACCAACTGCCGCCCTCACCGCGCCCCGCCTGATTCAACTACCATTGTCCACACTGCGTCCTCGAGCGTGAAGCACGATGTCGCAGCAACCTCCCCCTCAAACCGTCATGCCCCCCGACATGATGCCTCCCCCGCCACACCACCCTGATTTGCCCCCGCCAAATTCGTACTACCCCGAAGGACCCAACGACATCACAGGTGGACTGCCTATTAATCTCGACTCCCTGCGCGACGGTCCGCCTGGAAGCAAGCCGTTTTATCCGTATTCGACGCTCATCCGGTAGGCCGTTGTTCTACTTCATGTATTGGCGAACCATTCTGACGCCTGTTTGGCTTATCGTCGGGTGTTCTAGCTACGCTATCAAGGGCTCGCCGAACCAGAAGTTGTTGCTTGAGGATATCTACTATGCAATTGAGAGTCGTGTACGTTAGAAATTGCCCATAGAGAGTTAACCACACACTGATAAGCGTGTCACTTCAGTTCCCATACTTCAGGACGGCGCCCTCGGGTTGGAAAGTGAGTGTCACCTCTCGCTCAATGCGATGAAAGAATTAGGAATTTGTTTATGCAACCAACGATATGAACGCGTCGCGTTTGAGAGCACGGGACCGTCGGACGCGACCGTGCTGTTTGACGCTGTTCTTGTTTGTTTTGCAACAAAAATACATACAAACTTTCTCTTCTTTGTCACCCTTCCTGACCTCCATTTACCCTCCGCCCACTGCAGAACTCCGTCAGGCATAACCTCTCCCTGAACCCATGCTTCGAGAAGGTCGCTCGTCCCCTGACAGATCGTGGCAAGGGTTCGTACTGGACCGTCAACGACAATGTTGATCCCCGTACCGGCGTCCATCGTGTGCGCAAGAAGAAGCCCAAGGGTCCCAACGGACGGGGTAGGAATAACAGCGCTGACATTGAAGAGTACCGACCTCCCGAGGGTCAGCCGCCGCCTTTCGATGACCCCAACGCTCAGTATGTGCCGCCACCTCCCATGGATCACGATGGCGCCGGACCAAGCAGGCCGGGACCGTACCCTCCTTATCCGTGAGTGTTATCGTTTGCCTTATCACGGTTTATCGAACTCACCCGACTTCCTTCCATAGGTTTGATCCTGCAGCATTTCCAATCATGCCGCCGCCTCAGGGCATGCGCTTTCCGCCACCTCCCATCCCGACACTTCCGGATGACCTCGAGATGGACGAACACGGGAACGTGGACTGGCACCTTGCCTGGGTGAAGGAATTGCAACAGTTGCAGAACATCACGGCTGAGCAGGAGAAGGCGGTCGTGGACCAAGAGTGGTATCGCATCATGCTGTTCCGCATTCGGAGTGCGATGATGTTGCCCCCACTCGCACCCAGTGATCATCTCGGCGGTCCGCCTACCCTGCCGCCTCCGCCGGGAGATGTGCCTCCTGATGGCCAACCACCCACGTGAGCTTTTGCTTCGATGTCCTGGACAAGACAGCGTTGCGTTGTTGCGGAGATCCCTGAGACATGCTGTTGTAACGATACTCTGATCGCGTTCTTAGCTACTTTTTATTTTATTTTCTCTACGGTTTTCTTTTCTAATTCTCGTCTGTTTTTGAAAGAAGGGACCGGTATGAGTGTTGCCTTTACATGTTATCTTTCTGTTTTCGCGCCAATTCCAGTTGTCTGATTCACCTTTCTTACTTGTCGCGATGATGAGCATGCAGACTGAGCAAATTCTGACGCAGTCGAGATAGCGCTGAATCTTAAAATGGGAAGGAGCATTCGGAATTCCGTGCAACTTTGATCCCCAAAGGGGAAGCTTGGGGACGCGGCCGAAAAACCGAGGCCGATTGGAGGTTTTTGGCTGACTTTGCAGACCTAGAAGGGTAGCCGGGTGGCTGAATGCTCCGTAATCACCCCATCTTTGGTGCTCATAAATTATCCAGGTCCTGCTCGAACTCCCCTCTATCTGTCCACAACGAGAACACAGCACCAGATATGTCCCCAGCAGCCATTTACGAGGCCCCCACGGCGCACGCAGACTCCCACAAGATCGTCGCCGCTGTTCCTGTAAAGGGACCGGCCCTCGCCATCGGCTCGCTCGCGACCGCGCAGGATGGGAAGTACCAGAACCTCGTATCGGATCTGGAGGAGAGCAGACAGGTCGATAGACAGATGCTTGACCGGCTGTTGGACCGCGGTGAGCGAGTGCATGTTTTTTTTTTCGACATTTGTGGAGTGTCAGTCTCATGGTCGTGTGCGTCAGCTACCACCCTGAATTCCGGCAGCTACTCGTCGGTCCACGTCACGCTTTCCCCGCCAGAGTATGAGACACTGAGCCCACGGCTCTCCGAGTTGCTTTCCCAGCTCCTCGTGGGACTCACACCGCTCGGGACACTCCACCTCCTGAACTTGACTGTCTCCCTCCTCGACCTCCCCTCGGAGCTCACCCTCGCAGGATTCAACGTCCTGTCTGCCATCCCAACCGAGGGCACCATCATAGCGCAAAAGCCCGCACACATCCCCGGGACATCGTTCTCGCTCAAAACAAAGTCGTCCATGTCAGCGTCCGTAGCACTCCCACTCCCTCGCCGCAAGCTAGACCCAGCACGTGCAGCATCGAAGAAGGCACTCTGGACATTGAGCCCGTCCGCGCCGTCGACCATCGACGCGGAGAGCCTGTTGACCCCGTCGGACCGCGCGCGCCCAGTTGCGTGTGAGCCTGTGACGAAGGGCGCACCACGACGGAAGAAGGCGTGCAAGAACTGTTCGTGCGGTCTTGCGGAGCTAGAGGCGGACGAGCTTCGGCAGAGCAAGGTGGTCGTGCTTGATGGCNGCGAGGGTGGCGGCGCGACGGAGGTCGAGCAGAGCGAGAAGGAGCGCCTCGTGCAGGCCGCAAAGGCCGCGCCCAAGGCGACGAGCAGCTGTGGGAGCTGCTTCTTGGGCGACGCGTTCCGGTGCGCGAGTTGCCCGTATCTCGGTGAGTTTCCCTCTTTTTTTTTCCCGGTCAGCGTGCTGCCCTCACGCTCAGTCCGCTAATGTGTTTCTCTCTGGATATAGGGTTGCCGGCTTTCAAGCCTGGTGAGAAGGTGGAGATTAGTTTCGGGATGGACGACATCTGACCACGTCTTGCTCGACCATCTCACTTCGGTTTTTTATTCGATCACTGCTGTCATTTCTCTTTCTTAGACCTTGCATTCGTAGTGTTGTACTCGTTTTTGCCGTTCTGTCCTCCGCATGAAAGAAATTGATGTGCTGTTGTAAAAAAAGAAAAAAAAAAATCCACGTGATGAGTAACTTCAAGTTCCTCGATCCTTGCGTCTGTGCGTTTAAATGTCACTTTGTGTATCTACACTTGGGATCATGGCTGACGTCCCCCCTGCGGAACTTCCGTCTGCAAGTTCCTCCACGACGCCTCCATGCGTCATCTGCTCTCAAAGAGCCGCGATTTACACCTGTCCTCGCTGTGCGACTCGAACGTGCTCTCTTACATGCTCAACCGCACACAAAGCGAACACGGGATGCTCTGGCCTGCGCCACAAAGCGAAATACGTGCCTATCAACGAGTACGGATTGGGGACGCTGATGGATGATTATGTTTACTTGGAAGAGATGGGAAGGAAGGTCGCAGAATGGGGCAAGGAGATTGTGCGGGGTGGGTATGGCGCAGGGCAGGCGCGGGGTAGAGCGAGAGGCGGGGCTATGGGCGCGAGAGGTGGATTTAGAGGGAGAGGAAGGGGAAGAGGGGGAGGAGGAGGTCAGAGGACGAAGAGAGATGTGTTGATGATGCAGCTCGAGTTGAGAGACGTGGATGTGGATATGCTTCCACCGGGAATGGCGCGACGGACGCTGAACCAGTCGACGTGGGACTTCAAGTGTGTATCCCTGTTCTCTCATTCATTTCGTCTCTTGTTCTTATGATAGAAACGTATTGCACATGCAGGAACAAAACCGCCCTACTTACTATGGAGATTAGATTCCACCCTCCTCCAAACCCTATGGCTGACCCTTCTCATCCTCAAGATCCACCATACACCCTGCTCACGCACCGAAACGATTTCAACATCCCGCTCCTCTTTCTCGTTCAATCGCAAATAAGAGAACGTACAAAAGCAAAACGCGACAGGTCTTTCCCGTCTTGGCTCGAGCCCCTCGTCCTTCCTGACCAAGATGTCCCCGACTGCTTTACCCCACCCCAATTCTTCATGCCAACCTCACTCGACCCGCTGATGACGCCTGCATTAACCAGCCAGCATGCGAAAGTGGGTTATTACAAACTGGACGCGACGCAGAAGTTGTCCTCCCTGTTGCGGCAAAAGCATTTCGTCGAATTTCCAACAATCGATGTCTGGGAGGAAGGCGCGTTCCGGGGCGTCGTGGTGGATGCGCAAGGGGGGCTGACGAGGGAGGGAGAGGTGAGGGCGGTGAAAAGAAGGAGGTTGGACGTGAAGGCCGCGAAGAAGGCGATGAACGGGTTGTTAGGTGGATATGGTAGTGACGGCGACGAGGAGGAAAGCACTTCATTGACTGTGTTAGGCGGTTATGTGGAAAGTGACGGCGACGAGGATGGCGATGCGTTGGATGAAGTTGAGGGTGAAGATGACGCGCTTGGCTTAGGTGAGGATGCGCAAGAGTATGCGGGCGATGGTGATAGTGACGAAGAAGTTGGGCCCGTGGACTATGTCGCTTTACTCGATATCATACAACAAACTACGGCACAGGGTGATGATGGGGACGATGAGATTGACTGGGGAGATCCAGAAGACGAGGCCAGTGCAGGAGCACCAGACCACGGTTCATGAATATAAATATTCAGCTTCCGCACACCTCCCGGTATGCAAGGTCCTTGCACCTCAATATCAGACATCTTGCCGTCGGAGATCGAGCAAGCCCTTCATCAGCAGCTGCACTTCGAGCACGGCATCGATGGACTGGCTGAGTGGTGCCTCTTTTGTGCTGCGTACAGGGGATGCGGTATTGACTTCGACTTCCCATAGCGTATCTGCGTGAGAAGGTATCGGCTGTCGTGTCCTTGGGTCGACCTGGCCGCGATCGTGGTTGGAACGGTCAGAAAACTAGAGAGAGTACGAGGCAGGACAGTTGCTTGCGTACCTGTTCTTGCTGAAACATTTGTATAATTAACGGACCGCGTCGAAATACGTACCCCCGTTTGTAAATTTGAGAGCGACGACTGTTGTCAAAAAAGAGGTCAGCTTGCCATCCATCGGCGTGCCGGAAAATGCGGCCGCAGACTTACGCGTAGCCTAACGCAGAGGCGAAGCTGAGAGCATCCCCGACGACTTGGACTGTGGCCCAAGGACGGACAGTAGCCTCGGGATGCACACGGACAGATTCTGGCTTCAAATACGAATACAGTACCCTGTGGGATGCAAGTTCCTGCGTCAAAAATCATGTCTCGAAACGCGACGGAATCGGTGGTATACATACCATCCAGAATCTGGCTCCAGCAACTCCTTCTTGGCCCTCAAAAGGACCGGTTCTTGGCCAGAATCTCGTTGCTGCTGAATGTCAAGCGGCTCAAAGACGATCTCCGTGGAGTGCATCTGGTGCGCGGACTCGCTGTGCAGTGCGATTCTGTTCAAGATGGCTTTGAGGTCGTGAGAGAAGAACTCGCCGAAGAGTGCGACTTCGTAGGCGTAGGAGGACATTAGGTCGTTCAGAACCTGCTGATTTTCTGCGTTGTTTCGTTGGTAGGAGCGAGAAGGAGAGATCGCGTTGAAGGAAATGGGATTATTCTTCAAAGTAAGCTTCCTGCAGATCTAGCGATGGATCCACAAGTAAATACCATAGAGCGGTCACGGTGATTGGATTGAAACTTGCTGACCTGCCTTTTTTGGCCAAGAGAAGGTGAACGTCTCACATCGCTATATTTTCAATTACATGTACCCCACAACAAAATCGATAGATCAATACTCGGCTACAGCTCACACATGCATCATGCATGACAGCTGGAAGACCACTCATAATATTCTAAGTACAAGTCTTACAACTTCCATACCTGCCCCGATTTGAAACCAAGATCGCCTAGAATCCCACCGACAGCGCCTTGCGAATAGTTGCGGCCGTACGGGCCTGCAATAGCAGCAATCATCCTGTAGAGCAAACCGATCAGACGACGCAAAATCGTACCCGCGAGGGAAAAAAAAAACATACGATTCGGGACCGCAAACCAGAATTAATACATTCTTGTGGCGGAAGCCAGGATCCTTCACTGACGATGAAGAACTTCGAGACCATCTTCGCCACCACGACCGAGCATCGTCTGCGAACAGACCCAGCGAGCGCTCAATAGCAGTTCTGTCAATCCGGCCTTCTTGCATATCATAGGCCGAGGAGGGAGTTTGGCTCGAGCTTCCCAATGAATCCACGAAGAGATGGAGTCTAAGCCGCTCTGGATGAAGCTCGGCTATCTTCACAAGGGGCTGCAAGAGTTCCGGTGGAGGAAGCTCTGCAGGAGACTGCGAGCCATGAAGCACAGTGAACCGGGTGGTCCGGTTGGGCGAATTTCCTTTGAGCAGCTCGTGGTGGAGCAATTGGTAGCAAGGAGAGAAGCCTGTTCCTCCCGAGATCTTGCAAGGTATTGAGAACCACGACGTGGGACATAAACAGCGAACGAACCATCACAATTTCGTCCCATATCTCTTCGTGACAGTGAAAAGTCGCTAATGGTCCACGAATTTCGACTGCATCCCCGACTTGCTTGGAGTGCAACCATCTCCCCACTTCACCATTAGGATATTTCTTCACCCACAACTTCATGTTGCCATGTTCATCTACTCCTTCTAAGGGAGTATAAGGTCGCTCTACCTGTATATCGTCATCCTTGACGAATATTGACCAGATCGGCCAGAACCTGGTCGATTCTGACGGAGACGGAAGGGACTCGGGCGGGATGGTGAAGGTGAGAAGTTTGAGGTTGGGACCGCAAGATTCACTGGCGGTCAGGGTAATTGGGGTGAAATGAGATGGTGAGATAGGACCGTGTGGGTAGGTTGGTGCAGCACAGGATTTTGAAGGCCAAAAGAAATAAATGGCCGTTAAGCCACCGGCCGCAGCAAGACCGACAACTGTGGCAGCTCGTGAATATAGTTTCTTAGGTACGACAGAAGGAGAGGAAACTCTTGAAGAGAAACGAAGTGAGAGGCGGGGGGATGCAGGCGATGCATGCCCCGATATCCACAAAGGACGGAAGCGACACGTGGGAGGGATACGCATGGATGAAAGCGTTGAGTGCCGAATCGGGTTTGTTAGAGGCTCTTGACAAACAGCACCAAATAATGGTCTGAAGGAACCGTTCACTTTCGTTCGTTCTCTATTTCTTGCGTACATCTATTCGCTCCGCCATCCTTGTTGGCGGCAAGAAGCGTACATTCTATTCACAAAGCTATCGTTCATACACGCTATCTCTTTACGAACATTCTTAGGCACGAACAGGCTAGTCCCTATATTCCCATCCTACCCCAACATCATCGTCTTCCCGCGACGCAGGACGCGCATCTCTACGACAACGCTCCCTTGTGTACTCCTCAACGAATTCCACATTTCTACAAGATGACTCTTGCCTCCCCTTTTGCTCTCAAATCGGAGGGCGTTTCAGACCTCCAGTCCAATGCAAGCGACCACCTGAGATCCCCTCTTGGTCCTGGGTCTGGTTCTAAGCCTCGTGGATTAGGGATCCAATATCAAGGCTTGGACTACTTTTGTAGACCGACAACGATTGCTCGTGCATTAGAAAAAGTCTATTTTGCCAATGGTGTAGCACCGTGCTCCGTTCCTCCATCTCCTTCCCTACCTAGGCTTGGAACTCGTTCCCCAGAAGTTGGCTCTACAGGTCTTGGGTCCTCTCAACTTTCGGCTGCATGGATCCCCATCTTCGAAATTTCTCGTCCGAGTTGGTTTGATGATCCATCGACGACCTTTGCGACTAAAACAAATACTGCCGAAGCCGGTCCCAAGTCCCATTCTAGTTTCCCTTCTGCGACTCGTTCACCTCTAGTAGGCTTGTTTCCGAACTTCAATATGTACGAGGAAACTTCTCGCGTCGTATTTTTTTCCGACGTCGTGGGTCCTGCTCACAATGTTGGCAATTTGGGAGCAGGATCACAAGTTCTCAAGGATTCCCAGGCTGGCTGCAGTACTGCCCTTCCGAGTGCTAGTCCATCGGGCTATTCAAGACTGGATTATCCTCTCATCTCATCTCTATCCTCACTCTGCGAATCGCCTTCGTTGACTCCTTCATCATCTCCATCGTCTGAAGACAAGAGTAGTTTGGACCGCAATTCAGAAACGACTTCGTCTCTACTTTCCACCGATGTTGAAAGCATAGGACCTAGCGACCGTCTACTCTTAACCCCACGTCGTTGCCATCAATATACTTTCCCCACGGTCGAAAACTTGGAGTCGAGTCGGACAAGATCTACCGCTGTGGAACAACAGAGTCTGTCTATCAAGGAAGAAACCGACCGAGCGTCCGATGTCCTTGATCCTCTAGACAGCCCTTTATTCAATGCTCACCTTGGCGTCGGTATCGAGGACTTGCACCGTCGGGCCCAGCATTACAGACAACGACATCCTGGTCAAACGATTGATCGCGCCTGGTTCTCTGCGTTCGCAGGCAAACTGACACGTGAAGGAAAACCGATGGATGAGTTTAGGTGCTATGTTTTCGGGTGTTCTCAGATAAATCAGCGTGAAGACCATATTCTTACCCACGTGAGCACGCATGCCGGCGATAGACCTTTTGCCTGTAGACCTCAGTGGGTAATCCATCGACCACAATTCATCCTTGTTTCTGCTGACTGGACATTGTTGCAGCTGGACAACGTCCCTGCGCCAAGCAGAATGCAAACAGCACGAATCGAGCCAACTTGAATACCAGCCGTACATCTGAAATCTGTGCAGAGAGGGCGTGGAGAGGTTTATTTGACAGGATCCTTTTTCTTCTCGCCAAATGAAGAGGATGGATAGGAAAACTGGAAGCGATGCCAGTTTAACCTTTGAAGCTTGAAGCTTGAAGGCGTATTTGCTGCAGATGCGACGGCTTCCCGCACAAAAGAATAGCGTTGGGTTGCTCCGACAATTGTGCTCACTTTTTTCGAAACCCATTGCTTTACGGTGGTGGTTGGAGGCTGAGTTCTGACAGTTATCGGGTAATTACGTCCAATGTTGTATTGCCATTCAGATTTAGCTTGAATCTGCCCTCAACAAGAGCACTGTCATCATAAAGTCTCCTGCATTGCCTTATCTCACGTTTTCTTGAAAATTTCAGCCATAAGACTTGTGGGGATTCGCCCTCAAGGACTCAAGCGGGTAGTGCAAGTACCATGATGACATAGCCACGCGCACGGAATCTCTAACGCACATCCTAGATATTGCTCTGGTCAGCCGCACTCAGGTTCACCTCGCTCACCGTAGACGGATGACCCATTTTTTTCAGGAAATCCTCATCCTCGGCTTATGAGCTAGCTTTGTTCGAGCTCCGACCTGGGTGAGTCAGTGGACATCAATGGATGACAGGCCTGAGTTCCAAGTATACTACCGTGACGGCAGGTCTCGAGGCTGAGTTCCGACGTAGTTCTTACACTCAGGCCAGGCGTCTCGGGGCAGTGTGTGGTAGTATAAAAGCGAGAGCCATGGCGGTGTGGCCTCTGCAATCGGACGACGTGATATTCCAGACTCTATAACCGAAACCAAGCTTTGCTTCCGTCTCTGCTCCCTCGAAATTGTTCTTCATCCTCTGTTCAACCGTCTCGATGTTTGCATTCATCCTTCGAGTCATTGCACCTCTTCTGCTTCTGACTCCCGTGCTCGCCACGCCCTTGAAGCGAGACACCGCTCCTGGATGTCGCTCGTTTATTATCAATGGCATAGGCACCGTTCTTAACTTTACACTACTAGCCCAGTACGACAATAACACCAGCATCCAAAAGCAGCTGGTCCTCGGCGGAAATGGCAATTCCACCGCCACTGTCAGCTACCTAGGAGTATGTCTTCCATTACTCGCGACTTAAACTCGAATGTCTCACATTTCAGTCCAGACCGCCGAGACTATCCCGACTCCTGAAGGACAGAATTTTACCATGACAGACTCTGGATTGACCGCCCAGGCCGTGGACGGCAACACAGTCCCAAAAGTCTCGAGCAACGTCAATAGCGGCGGCTTCCTCGGTTTCCTCGCAGAGTCAGATAGTGCGCCTACGAGCCCGGCCCAGATCTATTGCGAGTTGGTTCGTCCTTGACGTACACCCATGCTTGAACCTTGTCTGACTTCCGTGCTCCACTAGTTTAACACGGATCCAAATGGAAGCCCTTACGCTTACCCGATCTTGGCTGTGAACAGCGATGCGGATAACTTTCTCATATGCAATAGCACGGCCAGTAGCCAGCAGAACGTCGTTTTGGGTCCAGTCCAGACCTCTGCTACGGACTATGACTCTGAGAGTTGTGAGAGTGTGCATGTCATGATTGTTCCGTAGTTGTGGGGGGTTCTAACTTTGCGCAGTATCGCCGGACAATTTCGAATCGGACGATAATTGATCTTCATAGTTTCATCTCTTGCTGTTATGCATACAGTTGTTATACCAATTGACTGTTGTACTTACGGTGCACGTACTAGCTCGCTATGTGCAAAGGCTGTAATCAGTCACATTCAATAACTCACATTCAATAAAACGAATCTCGAGATTGTTCATGTTTAAAAAGGACTTTATTCTGTGATTTATGTGTTCTTTTCTATACTATTTACTTTTCAAGTATACGAGTCAATAATAGTCAAAACGCTCCAGGCGCCGACTATGAGAGCGACATGAATCGTGCAGCTGTCAGAGGAAAAACGTGAGGGACTTTTGGAAGGGAAAGAAGGGCAGCGCCGAGTTCGAGATCCGACCCGTCCGAGAGCTCGCCGACTTCAATGTCAGGCTGAGCAGCAAATGTCTCGGGAGTGATTGGACCCTCGCTCCGCGCGCTCCAAGTCGAGGAAGACGTAACAGGAAGAGGCAGAAGAGTGTTGCCGAGCTCGTCAACACCAGCAACGTCTCCTTTCTGCATCTGCATGCACAACTTCGCAGTACAACGAACGGGGACGGGAGCTGAGGCGATTTCCCCGTCTGTCAAGAAAAATGTCTTCATCTTAAGCACCTCCGAGCGCATCTCTGCCAACGAAATCCGGCATAATGGATTCAAGGCGAGTATGCGATGGAGGAGATCGTCCGCCTCTCGCGAAATGGGAAAGATGCAGCGAAGGCAGTCACGATCAGAGAGGTACTCAACGAAACACTCGTTCTTAAATGAGGCGGCATCCCAGGGGAGTCTACCGGTGAGCATGGTGACGAGGATGATTCCAAGTGACCAGATATCACAATGGCCAGATGAGAGTTTAAGGATATTCTCGTCTTCACCAAGACACTCTGAAAAACAAATCAATATTGTGAGCGCGGAGATATGGTGTGGCGGACATGGATAACTTACCGGGACTCATATAATGCACAGTGCCGGTCCGGAAACTTTTGGTGACAGGACGATAGGTTGCCAGCCCGAAATCAGTGAGGAATATCTGCGACGCATCTGCTGAGCAAAGGATGTTGTCGGGTTTAAGGTCCCGATGGTAAACACCCTTATCGTGACAGTGCTGGACAGCATCAATAAGCTGAATGAAGGTCTTCTTCACCAGCTCATCGTTCTGATAGTAAGGATGTTTGCCAGAAATTTGATCGCACATGTCGCCAGAGCAGCAGAGATTCATCACAACATAGATGAAGCACTCATCGTCGTCGACAACCCGGTCAACGGTGACGACATTGGGATGGTCAGAGACCATTTGATGGAGAGCAATCTCGCGAGCCTGGAGTTTCCCAGACGAAGTCCTGGAGTCCAAGCGAAGCAGTACTTTGACTGCAAACTCTCGAGGACTCCATGGGGTAGTTTCGACGGCACGATAGACGACGCCATAGGCTCCAGAGCCTATGTTCTTGACGAGCTTCAAAGAGCATCTGTCGATGAGACGACCAGTAAGGTCTGGAATAGCACCACTGACACAGTTGGTAGACATGATGAAGGATGGGTGGTAAATGCGATCAACGCAAGTGGTCTGTTAAGAGTGATGCAGTGGGTGGGTAGATGGTAGTCAAAGTGCAAAGGTGAATGAGGCTCATTGTTGCAAAGCTGGAAATATATAGGTTTTTGGTTGCGGGTGAGCAGGTGGTGTCGGATGTGATCGTTGATTGCCAGAGTCGAGTCCTTTGTCGGAAAGTGCAGTCACTGTGCAGTCCTTCCGAGACAGTGGCAGTATGTAGTCGAATTTCGACCGAGTCTAGACTTCACATGTCACACGTGACGTTGTGTGACATAACAGTGGGTCAAACCCTAACCTTGAATTTTGGCCTGTAGAACTACTGCTGTTACTCCATAGTGTTCAGTTCTTTATTTTTTTGCTTGCAGACTTGGAATTAATATTCTTAATCTGTATCCAAAGCTTTATGGATATATTATCTGTATTTTTGAAGCAAACTTTCGATTTCGGTGTCTAAAGGACCGGTTGATTACTGTACATAGCGGAGTTTCCTATTCTGCCGTGACGCTTACTAGTGGTACGAAACTTGAGCTTGAGCAGTACCTTAGACGCGACTCCAACACCTTCACATCCTCCTTCAACCACTTTTCCCCTTCTCTGACATCGCTCGTTGAACTATATACGACATCTTTAACGAACATGGCTTCTTTATTGAACAACTCGCCCATGGATATTGACGAAGCCACGATCGATGAGGGCTTGTACTCTCGTCAACTGTAAGTGACTGACTACTTGTATACCCCGATCGCTGTACTGACATTCTTGACCTCGAAATCAGTTATGTTCTGGGACATGAAGGTGATTAATTTTGCGGAATAAGCTCTATATCAATTGAACTTGTAGCTGATGAATCCCAGCCATGAAGCGGATGGCTGCATCTAATGTCCTGATCGTCGGCATGAAGGGTCTGGGCGTCGAAATAGGTGTGTGCACTGTGCATTCGCCCAATGCATAATATGAACTGAATGTCGTCGCAGCCAAGAATGTTGTGCTGGCGGGTGTCAAATCTGTCACTATCTATGATCCTGAGCCCGTCCGAATCGATGATCTTAGCACGCAAGTGAGTGTTTCGCATTTTACTAAGCTTCATCATATCAAGCACGAAAACTGCAGTTCTTCCTTCGAGAAGACGATGTAGGCAAACCTCGTGCTCAGGCGACTGTCGGTCGTCTTGCAGAGCTCAACGCTTATGTGCCTGTCCGGAATCTGGGTGGATTACCAGGACAGCCAATAACCGTTGACCTCATCGACGGTTTCCAGGTCAGTCTACAGCTCATAGCAGGCTTTAATAGTCCCCCTTTCAACGCATGGCATCATTCTCCCCTCTGGCAGGTGGTTGTTTTGGTGAACGCACCATTAGAGAAGCAACTGCAAATCAATGATTGGACTCATAAGAACGGTGTACATTTCATTGCCGCTGAAACTCGCGGCCTGTTTGGGTGCGTTATTTTCCTCCGTCCACTTTCTTCGAACATCTCATCACTTCTTACATAGATCTGTATTCAACGATTTCGGACCCAAATTCACTTGTGTTGATCCAACGGGAGAGCAACCATTGTCAGGGATGATCGTTTCTGTCGATAAGGTGAGAAATTGTCCTCATAATTTTGCACTTCACGGACGTCGATTTTTCTGCGTTTAGGACAAACAAGGAGTTGTTACTTGTCTGGACGAGACCCGGCATGGGTTAGAAGATGGCGATTTCGTGACATTCTCCGAGATTCTAGGCATGGAAGAATTGAACGGTTGCGAGCCTCGCAAGATCACTGTCAAGGGGCCATATACCTTCGCCATCGGGGATACAACAGGTTTCAGTGACTACAAGATGGGTGGCATTTTCACGCAAGTGAAGATGCCCAAGATCGTGGAATTCGTGCGTCCTGTTCCCTCGCCTTTTGCTCTGCTAACGTCTCCCACAGAAACCTCTTCGAGACTCATTGCAAAACCCCGAATATTTCATCACTGATTTCGCCAAGTTCGATCGCCCGGCTACTCTCCATGCAGGTTTCCAAGCTGTATGGCAGTTTTATGCCGAACAACAACGATTCCCTCGTCCAAGAAACGCTGAAGATGCTGCGATCATCGTATCCTTGGCGAAGAAGATCAACGCTGATGCCGATGAAAAGGTCTTAACGGAACTTTCATACCAGGCAGTTGGTGACGTATCTCCAGTGATTGCGGTTCTAGGCGGCTTCGTTGCGCAGGAGGTCTTGAAGGCGTGCTCCGCCAAGTTTCATCCTATGGTGCAGAACATGTATTTCGATTCATTGGAGTCTCTTCCTTCCGACCTCCCTACGGAAGCCGATTGCCAGCCCATTGGATCTCGCTATGATGGGCAGGTTGCTGTCTTTGGCAAGATTTTCCAAGGAACAATCGCCAATCACCGACAGTTCCTTGTGGGTGCTGGCGCGATTGGTTGCGAAATGCTGAAAAACTGGAGTATGATGGGTCTCGGATCCGGCCCTAATGGAATTATTCACGTCACCGATTTGGATACTATTGAGAAGAGTAATCTCAATCGTCAATTTCTGTTCCGGCCCAAGGATTTAGGAAATTTTAAATCCGAAGTTGCTGCTGCTGCAGTCTCGGATATGAACCCGGACCTCCAGGGCCACATTCAAAGCAAGCGAGAACCGGTCGGTTCTGATACTGAAAGTGAGCTTCAGACCTACTTGTGGTGTTCTATTTGCATTCTTACTGTTGTTTTAGACATCTATGGAGAAGATTTTTTCCGTGGCGTTGACGGCGTCACCAATGCATTGGATAACATCAAAGCTCGTACGTCCACACCCACCTGTAATTCTTGCACTAACTCATCATAATGGCCAGGGTTATACATGGACCAACGTTGCGTTTTCTTTGAGAAACCTTTGCTAGAATCCGGGACGCTTGGGACGAAGGGTAACATGCAGGTCATCGTTCCTCACTTGACCGAGTCCTACGCTTCTTCTCAAGACCCCCCGGAGAAGGAAACTCCCTCTTGTACCGTCAAGAATTTCCCTAATGCTATTCAGCATACGATTGAGGTCAGTTGCCACGATGATGTTCCTGGATAGTGCTTTACACTTCGTCTAGTGGAGTCGCTCGGAGTTCGACAACTTGTTTGTCAAACCGGCCCAGTCCGTCAATTCATATCTGTCGGAACCCAATTACCTAGAAAATACTTTGAAGTATTCCGGTCAACAGAAGGAGCAAGTCGAACAAATTATATCCTACCTCGTTACGAACAAGCCAATCACCTTCGAGGAATGCATTGAGTGGGCTCGGTTGGAGTTCGAGGAAAAATACAACAACACCATTCGTCAATTGTTGTTCAGCTTGCCCAAAGACTCCGTTACGAGCACCGGCCAGCCGTTCTGGAGTGGACCAAAGCGTGCTCCCGACCCTCTTACGTTTGATTCCAACGATGTAAGCCTTTACGTTCACTCCATCTAAGCTCGCATTTTGAACTGAGGTTTTCGTCAGTCAACTCATCTCCAATACATCATCGCTGCTGCAAACCTTCACGCCTTCAACTACGGTCTGCGTGGAGAGACAGATCCTGCCATCTTCAAGAAAGTTGCGGACTCCGTCCTTGTGCCGGAGTTTACTCCGAGGAGCGGTGTAAAAGTTCAGGTCAGCGAGAATGATCCGGTTGAAGGCAGTGGCAGTAAGCCCATTCAATCCGTGCACTGTTGTGAGTGTCTGGCTGATATCAGGTCAGGAGATTCTGGCGACGTTGCCCAGCTCACCAAGAGGCTGCCAGCACCTTCTTCACTGGCGGGTTATCGATTGACTCCTGTCGAATTTGAGAAGGATGACGATACCAACCACCACATCGATTTCATCACCGCTGCATCTAACCTTCGAGCGATGAACTACAACATTACTCCTGCTGATCGTCACACTACCAAGCAAATTGCAGGCAAGATCATTCCAGCGATTGCCACCACCACGTCCCTCGTTGTAGGCTTGGTTTGTCTGGAATTGTACAAGGTTTATACTTTTCAAGTTTCAAGTTTTTTTTTTGTCTGAAAATCTTGTAATCAGCTCATCGACGGAAAGGCCAAGCTAGAAGACTACAAGAATGGTTTCGTGAATCTCGCGCTGCCATTTTTCGGGTTCTCCGAGCCGATTGCAGCTAAGAAGAACAAGTACGGTTCCACCGAATGGACACTTTGGGACCGTTTTGAATTCACCAACGACCCTCCTCTGAGGGAGATTGTCGAATGGTTCCGAGTGCAACACAATCTGGAGATCAGCATGGTCAGTCAAGGTGTGAGTATGCTGTGGAGTTCTTTCATCGGGAAGAAAAAGGTGCGCGGCAGCTCTTCTATCGTCTGGATTGAAATGCTGACCTTCGGCTTCAGAGTGCCGAACGCTTGCCGATGAGTTTCAGTCGGCTGGTTGAGCATGTCAGCAAGAAACCCGTTCCTGCCTATGTCAGTCACTTTATCGTTGAAGTGATGGTCATGGATGAAGAAGGCGAAGATGTCGAGGTACGTGTTCCTCACTGTCACGATTTGCTTTCACTTTCTCATTCTCCGCCGTAGGTTCCTTTCATTGTCGTCCGCAAGTAATGTATCCAACGAAAAGAAGTATTGAGCATGTATAGTGAGGCAGTGTATCAAATAATAGAAGTTGTATCACGTCTTATGTCTTTCCTATAAACTCTGATGCCGACGGCATTGGTAGACTACACAACGGCAAGTCAAGATGCTTGGAACCTGCGTTGGATCGCAGTCTCGTCCAATGTGTTCAGTTCGCGAATTGTTGAAGTCAACGTTTCAACGTTATAGTCCGCGTTCAGGCCCGAAAGATGTAGTACACTTCAACCAAGTAGATTAGACGAAGTGCGAGGGAAATTCGAGCGGGAGGCTTGGGGGATCTTTAGGTTGACTCAGTCTGGGCGCAACGCAAAACCTGCATAATTGTGGATCCATTGTGAAGCAGAGCACTACGTAGAGGAACGCCTAACCTTCAGGACCACGGAAAATACTAAACGCATATGTAGGTTCCTGTCAATACGAACGGGATTTGAGGAAGTAGCTAGGGAGGGTTAAAGCCACTGTCACTGCCAAAGTGAATACGAATGATGTATGTTCGATGAACAGAGCGGCACGCAAAGACGGAAGGGGGAAGCGATGAAAAATCGAAGAGACGGAAAGGCGAGGAAGGTGAGATGGGGATATCGGTGATGAGGATAAGAGGGGAGATGTTTTTGTGGATTTAGTAAGTTTTCTGCGTGTTTTTGTGGGGGTTCGTAACAGATGCTAGATGAAGGAAACAACCAAACGAAAAGCAGCAGAAACGACGTGATGGCGGGAATTAGGGGGGATGGAAAGTCACTATACCGAACGAGAAATAAACTGAACACATCGACACGTCGAATAAAGGCAATGAAATCGAGAACCGCCGTACCAGACGTTGATACGCGTGCCCAGGGGAAAGCCCTGGATGTACGTGATGCCGGGGAAAATGTCCATGAATCCAACACTCCTTTAGCATAGCAAATGGCCGACGCTCCGTGTCGACCGCCCAACGAAGTGGGTCGCTAGCGCGCGATTGGACGAGATAAATAGGGCATGACCGACGGGAGTAAATGCGGAGACGTAAATGAAATCGATGAGATGGCCGAGGTCCCCTATGGACAGGATGGATATGTCATCGGATGCGGGAGGGCCGGATAAAAAAAATATAGTGCTGGCAACAAAGAGACAGTTCGGGGACGAGCAGAACGTAAAGATATCAAAGTAGACAGACACGAGGAAGCGAGCGGAAGACTGAACCATCTAGACGGCAGGTTCAAACCAAAACTTGTTTCGAGGCTGGGGAGCGGGGAAAAGGCCATGACAACTAATAGAAGAAGTAAGGAGGCACGAGTGACTTGCAGGAGAAAACTTCACAGGGCTAAGGGCACGTTTGCCAACTAGGCATGCGGGGCTGAGACACTAAGCCCTGATCCAGCTCGATAGGTACGGGAAGACTGAATCATGCGCAAGGGGACCATAACGAACGCCATATCCGTACTGATCAGTTCCAGTCCAATGCAGTTCGGCAGGCGGTGGGTGCGTCATCTTCTGAGCAGTCAATCTGATATCACTGCAAGCGTACTCGAGATGCGTCTGGGATTGAGACCGACTGTGATCAAAATGCGGAGTCGCCCCGTGCTGACCGTTGGAAAAGGACACGGATCTTGAGTGCGAGTGCGCAGCAGAGTGACTGTAATCGTAAGCAGCGGGATAGATAGGAGGCAGCTGAAGTTTCGACTGTTGCGGCATATACCCAGTTGTCATGCTCCATGTCGGGTGATGATATCCCAATCCTTGCATCGGATTATATGAATGCAGGGGTGCCAGAATAGGGGCTAGAGGCGGTGCCATGGGCGGCTGGACAGCAACGTACTGACTTTGTTGCCTTCTACGTTCCTCTCTCAGTATCGGTTCGTCCGCGGCAGGGCTCCATTTCGCCGGTGGTGGAAGAGTCCTCTCCGTATCAGCAGCCCGTTCCCAATCACGTCCCTCCCCAGACCGCCAACCCGTTAGATCCTGCCCGACACCACCCCGGATTGAGTCTGCCTTGCTCACGCGGCGCCTCGGCACATACTCCTCGCGAAGAGGCCCATCTTCATCCAGATCTATCTCTAGAACCTCGATGTTTGGATCAACGGAAAACGCATTGCAGTCCAATTTCGCGCGCTTCCTTTCCTCCAAGCCTACGAAGACGGGCTCAGGATGTGTGTCAGGGCACAGCCCATCGCCGCAAGCACGAGACTCATTGTTCGCCATCGCAATATCAATCAACTCTTCGATGGCCTTCCGGATAATAGTATGCGGGTTCGAAGAAGGCCGGGAAATAGGCTGGGGGTGGGAAGGAGAAGAGAGCGACATATGAGTGGCAAGAACATGACGCAACCACTGCGACCATTCCCTGGACTTGATGGACAGATCGTAAGAGAACAGATCCAGAGCAAGTGACTCCAACCGGTTCAAAGACTGGATGGGAACATTGGAGATGGTGTGCCTAGCCAATAACGTCAGTTAGCTCTACTGTGCGGACAATTCAGCTCGAACCCAATACTCACCAAGTCTTGTTCGAAAAAGTGTGGTCATCCAACCACTTATTGGCCAACATACACCCAAGTAAGACCAACCTGAAAGGCGCATACTGCTCAATAGCATCCCTATTGGCCGCGTTCTGCCACTCGTCGACACCTAGCAATTCAGCGCGGAAGCGAGTTTCTTTGGAGCCATCTGGGACTCGAACAACCGGACCGAAGGAGATCGGTAGGCGAACGATGTACCACACGGCAAGGATTATCGCGGATGGTTGCAGGAGAGTGGACATAAAAAGGGAGCGAATGGAGTTGGCCAGATGAGAGGGAGGCATAAACGGATGTCGCTGTGAAGACGATTCGCTAAAAAGAGATCTGATTCAGCTTCGATGTAGATAAGGACAATTCAAAAGGGACTTACGAAGACTGCTCGATGTGAACTGAGCTTGTCATGCAGGCCTTCCAGACGTACGACGCCATCCAGTCCGCGAGCGGGTCGGCTACCTTTTTGTAGGAAGGCGTAGTCATGGGCTCGGAAGGCGGAGGAACCATAACGTGCTGTGGCCCCAATGCCTTGTATGAATGCAAAGAACAGTACGGGTGAGCGTCGTATCTTGTCTCGTATTGTGGCACAACCAAAGGTTGCGCCATAGCCTCATTGTGCGGGACAGCGTTGTTCATGGTGGAGAAGAGAGTGTTCGCCGCCACTGCACGATCAACGAAGTCTGCGAAAGGAGTCACTGGCCCTACGGGACTGGATGATGGATGTCCAGCCGTCGCCTCTGGAGACATATCCTCGAACACTGGGGTAAATGCGCCACGGTCGTACACTTGCTCAGATGCCTGCGGATCTTCATAGACGCTGGCCAGCTCAGCTACTGCGGTGGCTTCAAAGAAGTCAACCCTGTAATGGGTGTCAACTTCCATGTCGGTCTCTGTCTGAGAGTCGGACGAATGACCACTCCACTGGCTCTCGATATCGTAGCCAAGTGAGTTTGAACTCATTCCATCGACTGCGTCCGCTTCGCACTCCTGTTGCCTGGTGGCAGTGGCGTGACGCTCTTTGTCGGTCGTGATGAGGGTCAGAGCGGGCGGAATACATGCTTGCGCGCGATCTCCTTTAATGACCGATGTGTTACCCGCATCAGTCAACCCGTTTTGAAAACCCCGAATGTCACGACCTCCCGCTAAGTAAGAATCTTCCTCCTCCCAAATACGGCGCGGTTTATTGCGGCGCCAGGACGGCAGTGAGCTGATCCACTCCTCACGGGTCCCGAAAGACGGGGGCGGACCCAGAGGAGGGAGAGGGAGTGAGTGCGTCAGGTTGCGGAAGACGGAAGGACTCTGTTGGACAGCGTGGCCAGGTCGGTTACTCGGTTTGAAAACTGGATGGGCTGGAGCTTTGATTTGTTGAGGAACGGGAACTGGCATTTGCAACTTGAACAGGGGAGGAAGAAACTCTGATCCCGGCGGCACGATGTGCAAGCAGCTAGGGGTCTCTGGTCTAGAGAGCTCTCGTTTGTGGCTCGAGGGAGAGCGAGGCAAAACAAGTGGTCGTAACGTAAGTCGTTAAGAAGGCAGGGAACTCAGTCAAGCGTAGGATGGTGTGAAGAGGGGATTTGGTGGATGGCAAACGCACAGCGAAGGCGTGCCTTTTGGAGTTGCTTCAAGTAGACAGAGAGGACGAGGTGCTGGGGCAGAACTACTTGGAGACCGAGAGAAAGGGAGAGAAAAGAGAGAGGAGCAGTAGGATACCCTCTCCCGTCGACGCCGTCGTTGTCGTTGACGGTAAGGACGAAACAAGCAACGATGGACCGACAGAGGAGGGTCGATCCTAGAGAGAGCCTCGGTGAGGTGTGAGGTGAGAGTAGCGAGCAGACCGCCTTTTGCGTTTCATGACGTTCCTTTTTTGACTCAAATATTATGTAATTCCATTTTTGATTCGTGTCCCCTCTCCCCAGACCGAATGCTATTTGGAGCCCGCCGCCAGTGGCACCCACAACGCCGTCCGTGCTCAGCTGCCCCCTATGTAATGATCCCCACCCACTCGGAGATAGATTTTTACCTCACGCCCACGCTTGGTCGTGAACTGTACAGCGTCATTCGGTTACTTCGGACCTTGGCCGGTCCAGCCAGTCTTGTCCATTCTCCATATCATTTCTCTACTCGCCTGATGCATTCACACAGTATCATCACACTCCTGACGGTTGTGATTTTATCAATGCACCCGATATCTCCGCGCGCCTTCGTGACCTTACATTCTCAAGATAGTTGTCAAGCCCATCGATGGAATCGGATAAGTTTGATCAGAGCTGAATCAGCCCGCCCGCAGCATCAGCAGAGTGGGTATCGGTACGTATATATGTATGGGATTCTGCAACCTTCGCGCAACGTATGTTTCCTTAGAAATCAATAACTGGGTTTACTCAACCGGCCTGAGCGCTGACGCCTTCGGTCATCGAGGGTAACGTACCTGCACACCCTGATAATTAACCTCAAAAGGCACACCCACAAAATGCCGAGTTAGGCATGGTACGGTCGTGACTGTACGTCAAAGTCCAGTCAAGTCTTTGAATGTGCGCTCCTCGGCGAACTCAGTTGATTTTATCATATAAGCTCTCATGACCCGCGAACGGGCATTCTGTCTTCTCAGCATCCTGGGTAAGAAGCCTGAACACGACGGGTCTGTGATTGACCCAGCGGTCTACAGCGGTACAGATTCCTATTTCGACTTCTTCTAATGAGCTCGTCAAGAGCCTACCGGCATAAATACTTATTCACTCAAGTCTCTAGCTCCACAGCTTGTAGTAAGTGAAGCATCATATATGCGCAGGCTTGCTGCATGGCTCTCAGTCATACTGAAGCTTAAGCCCGTAGTTTTGAGCATCTCTTAATTGATTTTGCTTTAATCATACTTCCAAACCTAGGGTCTTAGGAAAGCCTGGGACTATAGGATATGGCCGATGCCTATTGCTACACGAGCTTTCTTTCGGTGATATTTTGGCCCTAGTCCAGGTCGTACTGCAGCTTGAAAGAGCACTAAGGACAGTGCGGGTTCGTCAGCGGAATGGCGGCCACTCGCGGACGGCAATGGACATGGTACCACAGGAAGTCAGACGAAACTGGCTGCAGCGAAGCGGCGCTGACGCGCCGCTTCCGACTCTAGGAGTTGATTGGGAGTCGACGGAGACGAGATTGAGTGGCATTCTGTCTATATAAATTCTCAGCCGCTACCAGCCCGGCTTGAATTCTCTATCAAAGGGCCTTATTCAAAAGTATCCCTAATCTTTCATAGTCATGTTAGCAACAAGACGAGGGTGGATCTAACACCAGTAACATGGTTATCAATTATTGAGATTATGCGTGGAGAAAGGACTGATCCTTCAAATAATCATCGACAATGGTCGCTTCAATTGAGATCTGTTTTCCATTCAGTATGGAACTTGTCTGTAGACTACTAAGTAGTAGTAGGTACACAAGTACCGACTCTCACTTGCCACGAAAGCATTGGAGTGAGATATTTTTAATTTCAATTCGCACGATACTCACTTGCCTTTCTGAGTTTCGTACGTCATTCCCTTACTTTCCACCGTACTTCCACAAAACACAGTATTCCTGGTTGATATAACCATCATCTATCAGCATGGTAAGTGTGTTGCCGCATTTCCGCCGTGGAACTTCGCGAATAAAACTTCACTATTAGAGTGGTGACCTAGATTCAATCACGCTAGGCCAGCTCAAGGCTATGGTCGTGTCTGCCCCGAAACCCAAGGCAAGTCTCGCGCATATGTTACTAACACCAATTCTTACATGTGTTATCAGCAATCATATTATGATTTTAGGTACGACGATGAGGACACTGTGCTCAATGAGATTGAGGAATTCTATTCGTACGTGGAGATGCCCCAGGTGGAGGAGAATCTGAGGGCGTGGGAGGGCTCATTTCAAGGAGGTTAGTATGGCAGTCCAAATTCACGAATCTATTGAAGTGATGGTCCTGACCTGTAAACAAAGAATGGATCAAGTCAGACTTCTCGAAGAGGAAAGCTCATGTCGAAGTCCTCTTGGAGAGCTTGGAACATAAGGATGCTGTTATCCGATTTACGAATGCACGAAGGCTACTATATATTTTGCAGGGTGAGCTCACTATCATATACTACAAGGCATTGCCCTATACGAGATACAGGCACGTTCGCGGAGACAACCTCGCCCGAGCACCAACTACACTGGATCTTTGAAAATTGCAAGGTGGTACGCGCGGCAAATGGTGTCAGCAACATTGTTGAAGCGATGAAGATCGCTAGCTCAAAGCACGACCTATTGGTGTGAGTCGCTGTCTAGTATTACAATCACAATATACTTATATTTCACGTCTTCGTAGCTCTCTGTCTGATGCGGACTCCGCACAGTTTGGTATCTCTGTGGAAGAGAAAGTTGAACTTGTAGAAGAATTTACGACAGAGATTTCTGTTTATCTCGCGATGCTCTATCACTTGATCGAGACATTTAAAGGCCACGAAGATTTTGCCGAGGAATTGAGTAAGTCATATTAGCTATTCAGCTTTCATAACTTACGAATAGTTTTCAGTGAGCCTTGACCCACCGCTTCCGGTGTATTTCTTCAATGTCGTATCCGGGCTTCGTGACAGAAATGCGAAGAGGTATCCCGTGAAGAAGGTACTGTCCCAGTGAGCCATTTATTGTTGTATCCGCTTTTCATTTTTTTTCTCGACAGCTCCTTCTAGTGCTCTGGAAATCAATTCTTTCGTGCTGTGGGGGCATCAGGGAGCTAGCAAGAGCGAAGAAGCTGTCGCGAGAATTGGCTGGGCTGGCTCCCATCCCGGACGAAGGTGCGTGCTTCTGAACGTTCAATCAACCCTTCGAAACCGACGTCGTATGCAAGCAATTCCAATCAAGTCTTCACCGCTCGATATTGAAGCGTTCCACCAAGAAATCTCAGTCAAATACCCTACCTTCTCCGCACCATCTGTACCCCCAACTGCGAGCGGCCCAGATCTTCAGTTCATAGTGCCCGTTCCAACTGCTCAGCTTGCTGAGGCCTACAATCCCATACCCATACGTCACCACTACCACCATGATGAACCGGAATCGCAGCAAGGCGGTCCACACTTCCAGCCGTCTCAAATGCAAAGTGGTTTCCGCGGCATGCCACAGCCAGCCACGCCGGCGCCGAGTCCGCCTCCTTCGCCCAAGCCGAAAAAGCAACAATATCAGACAGACCCATCCAGGCCGTTCCTATTCCCCTTCTCCCGGCGGAGAACGAAGGGGCGGGATATGATGCTTGTACCTTTTGCCATCGAGGAGGCAGATAAGCTATATAATAAGCATATTCACATCAGTCTGGCCTTGTGGCAAATGTGGAAGATTAGAGACGAGTGCATGACGGCGGAGAGTGGTCTCGATCATTTGCGAGGCATGGAGGGTATGACAGATTCATTGACTAAAATGACCATGACCGTACGTGTTTTTTGTGAAGTTCTATATTCCTTCTTATGCTAATATCCGGTCCAAATGTAGAACGAGGAAGGTATGGTCGCCGAAGGGGAGATCTTGCCTGATATGGCCCTTCTGAACGCTAAGATTGCTGAAACTGAAGCTGCTATCAAAAACACGGAATCGAGTGTGGAGAGGCGACAACTGAAGCAACGAAGGGAAGACTTAATGCGGTTGAAGTGGGTCGAACAAATATACGTTCGTCTTTTCATCCTTGATGATCGTGACGTCGGGTAACAGGATAAACAGAGCGCAGTGCTTCCTTCGTTGTCCAGTTGGGTCCTCGTACTGCTGAAGTTCCTACTGGCAATTGTGTCGGCTTCCTCCCCCAACCAACCTCCTCCATCTGCAGCCTCATCAGGGTTTCCTCCTGGCGTTCCCTCTCGTGAGGTTTCATATTATGAGCGGTTAATCCATTTCGCTGAAGCGATGCTGCAGCTCAAGAACATCCAAGTCAGCCTACGCAAATCGAGGACATTGACGTCGTACGGCATAGGGAGATAATTACGAAGGCGGTTTCCGCTATGCTACTGCTCATGCTTAAGTGGTTCAAAGTTTCCCGTAAGCGAATTTTGGAAACGTTGGCGAACTCGTTGTCCGTTGAACATGATTGGTTGCAGATGTCATGAAATTCCACAATCTAGGCCAACATATGTTGGATACTAATTGTCTCCTTCTTATGATGAAGACGTTCGGCATGCAAGACGTGTCCTTGGCCGTCGTCTCCAAGGCAGACTCTCCTGAAAACAAGTAAGTAGATGGCCGGCACCTCTTGATGGTTGGCTTGAATGATTTTTCTAGTTTCTTCCGATACTGCCTCAACTTCTCAAAGAATCGCCAATCCGTTCGTATGGAAGACGAAATGCTCAGTCCCCCAAGACGCACTGTTACACGGACAACTGTGCTCCCAAACGGGATGAAGAGCGAAGAGGACGTCGATATGCTGACAGAATTTTCATGGCGCAATTTCTTTTCAACGATCAACCTGGCCAAGGTCATGCAGAAGCTGTCGAAACACCGGTCGCATCGCATCCGCATGCTCGTCCAATACAAGAGCGCCGTGAGTCACTGCTCAAGTGTAGCATAGTTCTACTCTAACGCGGTCCCTGAAGACCGTCTTGAAGCGAATTTTGAAAATCCAGCACACTATGCTCCAACTGCACATCCTCAAACTTATAAAAAGCCAAGTACCTTTTAGCGGCCGAAAATGGCGGCAGTGTAAGCTACAGGTTGTCTTCTAGTGAACGATCTCTGACATGCATTCTGCAGCAAATATGCAAGTGATCACGTCGATATATCTGCATTGCCGGCCTGACTTGCGTGACGAATGGCTCACCGGTAATGAAGTGGACGATATTGGTGAAGGACAGGCTCAGGAGCAAGCCCTGCGGCAGCTTGTCAAATTCTGTAGGTGCTCATGCGTCTTCTAGGCCTGAACGCTCCCTTAACAACTGTCGACCGCGCTCAACAGATAACACGAAGCGATACGGTCAGCAAGTGTCACATGCAGTAAGCCATGCGCACAGGCGTTCGATCAGCATGTCCCACAGCTTGGAAGGTTTGCACGCTGGCCCGGAGTTATCCGGTTTCATACGGCCTGTTGGAACGCCGAACGTTGTGGAGGCAGATGTTTTTCCACCCTTACGCGCGCAAGCACCGGATCCTAACATATTCCTTCCCTACATTACGGAGGACATCGCGTTCGAAGAGGAATACGAGGAATATCTATCAGATTTGGGATGGTCGGATACACATACCTCTGATGGCCCTCCTGCTGGCTCGTCCAATTGGCACAGACTTCCGGAATTTGCAGCAGACTTAGCAGATGGTATCAGCGACAGCGAGAGCATTGCCTCCATCGTAGATCTGGGTGACGAAGGCCGTGATCTGGGTAGGGACGACAGAGAATCGACAGACGCAAATCTGAATAACTGGGAGGCAAGTCCATAAGGTACATTCACTTGAACCATGTAACGTTGATGATCTTTTCGCCTTTTAGCACATGAGCCCAAAGACCATGGCCGCCCTGACCAAGTCACCTGCCGGCCCTGGGGCACGCCGCTCATCTTCTGGAGAAAAGCTACGGCCTGTTCTGCCTTTCGGGCTCGATGAAGTCAACCTAGCTGAAGACCTGGAGGGAGAAGACGAAGGAGAAGATCTTGGACCCATGCCCAGGGAGCAGTCAGGCCCATTCGCATCCGGTGGGGGAGTAGACGAAGTCGAATATGCTTACGGGTGAGCTGGTAGCGTCGTCTGTTCGAGTACTGAAACTGATTTGTATTGCAGAGTATGATATTTTATGCAGATCTCGAGCTCTCTCCCAGTTGTTGCTCTCTGTTTTGCTTTTTTGTTCTTTGACGCTGCTCAGTGCAGAATTTTCATTCGAAACCATTGATATACATCTTATGAATGATAATTAGCTCCCAGATGATGTCTAAAGTGGTGCAGGAATCGTGCACACAGTGTTTTTGTGAGGGGGTGAGACCATAACCCGGTCTTTTGCCCTTTAGACAGATATTTGTATTTCTCCTGGTAACTTGGAAACAAGAGTCAAGATGTATCTTCAAGTTGAAAACTTTTGGATTTTTACGCAAGGCATATCTGTGCGAGTGGTAGCAAAGGCGGTGGGATCCGGATCCACAAAGATTGATCTTTGGTGTCTGAAGGACCGGAATCGTGCTAGTTCGCGTTCGGTGTTAAGGTCGCAACGGAGTTGCGGCCCCGCATTGCACTCCGGAGTTATCAAGCTACTACTAGCCTCTGTGGTACTGCTACTAAAGCAATATACTTTACCCCCGTAGTAGCTCACATCCCAAGTACCTCGGTCTGCCCTCGTTTGCACTATGGCTGAAGGTGAATCCAGAGAAACGACGAACCAAGACGCAGAGTCGCCACCATCCGTAACTACTGCCACTTCAAGTTCATCGGCGATTACGTCGGCTTTTCAGGACTCCCCTGCATTCTCTCAGCCGAACACCTCGAGTGACAGCCCCAGGCCGAAACTGAAACGGAACAGAGCAATCTTGTGAGTGTCCAGGGCCCAATTGCTATGAATTTGCGGTAAATGACATCCTGTGCGTGTTCAGGAGCTGCCAGCGTAAGTCGATGCCTTCACGCGGTCTAAGTCAGACGGACCGATTGATCTGAGAACCTGCCTCCCGCATTCCCTGGTAGCCTGTCACAGGCGCAAACAACAGGTATGCACTTATATGACTTGTAAGAGAGAGGTGTTTTAATAGATACCACCTTCACTGAATTTGTCTCAGTGCGATCGCGCTCAACCATGTCAAAGATGGTAGGAATCAGATATTCAATCTCTATCTTCGCATATTGACTTGAAAAAAATAGCATGAACAGAGGCGCGCCGAATGCATGCACATATGAAGAGTCCAAAGAGACAGGACGCAGAAAGTATGACAAGTCCGATTGATTCAGATAGAAATTCAGCATCGATTGATTTGATGGATTACAGACTAGCTGAGGCCGGGTTTCCTGACGATCTCACGAATCGGGTTTATCAGCTCGAAGATATTGTCACCAACACTTTCAACCATCTGGAACCCGCAGCTCTAGCTGGACTTGATGCATTTTTGCAGTTACTGCAAGCTAGCAACGCCATCTCATCGCCCTCTGCGATACTCACGGGCCCCGGAATGATTGATCCTAATCGAGTTACGGACCATGCTGTTCAAGTAGCTGTGGCAGCCCTCGGTCAACTTTCGCAACAAGGTCAGCCTCCCAAAGAGCCGGAGCCTCCTGCGGCTCCTTTTGGTCCGATTGCGGACATCTTGCACCATGTATGCCTCGTTCCTGCGTTCTCTTTTTGAATTCAATTTATTTATTATCCATTTTTCAAATGCGTAGATACGCTGCACGCCGTTGGCCGCCAGTAATGCGCAACTCTCAGATCTGCGGAGTCATTTTCCCAATCGCAAAATTACCGCCTTCTTGTTGAAGTACTTCTTTGAGGAGTCCTCTGTGCATTGGCAGTATCGTCTCGTGCTTCGGCCATGTTTCGAACATTATTACAACACCTTCTCCACTGGACCAATCCCGCCCAGCATCGAATTCACCGCTCTCTTAGCCATCATGTGCGCTACCTCCTTGCAATTCCTGCCTGAAAGCGACGACGACGTACGTCTTCCCGTCCTTCCACAATCATCTGGACATGCTCATGTTATACCATTGCAGGTCGCTCGTTTCGCTGAATACCCCCAGGGACGACATGTGCTCAAAAAGCGACTTTATGATTTCACACGCTCAGTCCTTCTCACAGCTGCGACACCCCCCATTTCATCGATTGAGCGCATAAGAGCGCTCATGGTATTCTCGGTGTACCAATGGGTGAGTCTTACCCCATGCCTGACTTGGAGCTCGGACTTCATTCATCACATCCGTTAGAACGAGGGAAACGCCGGGGAGTCATACTACGCAAACAGTGAGCGCTGATTTACAGTCATCGCTTATTCACAATAACGCCATTTTTTTTTCAGCTCTGGCAATTCGGATGGCTCAAACACGTAGGATGGCATAGAATTTTATCAGATGACGACTTTGCTCATTGAGATTCACATTCCCTTCAGTCGCCATGAATCGCGACGGGGTGACGACATGGCATATGAGGCCTCAGGATGCAGAATGCCGGAGGAGAATATGGTGTAAGTTCATATCAATGGGCTTGACCTTGGTGACCGCATCTCACCGACCCGATTTCTAGGGACGCTATTCATCTTGGACCGGTGATACATCGTCCTCCCTTCTTGGAACTGTCTGCTCACTGATTAACATAGATCCCATGCAATGGAATTTTGCCGCCCATACATAATTTTTGAACAGGTATGCACCTTTTTCTGTTAACGAGGTCAGTGAATCACGTATGATTTCTGATCTTATGAGATAGCATAGCGACGTCGCTCCTTGCTTGAATATTGACGAAGCAACGGTAGAAGATGTTACGGAATTAGTGTCCAAACCATTGGAGGAACCTACCGATTCTCGTACGTCTCCCTATCATTCACCGGATATATATAAGCTCTCTCACGTCTCCAATGTTCTTCTGGCCTGTGAAGTATACATAATTCTACAAAGCCGCTGGGCCCGACTACTTGGTCATATGTGGGATGATTGCTTTGCTATCACTCTTCCGACCTATCGCGTAGTATTGGACTACGAGAGCCAAATACGCAAGTTTGAGTTGGATTTGCCGGCGGCGTTTCGGTATCAGTCTCCGCAGGTCGCACAAGCTCGTCCGTATCTCCACTTCCAGGTACGATATACTGGGTTTCACGGTCACTCTTATGTAACAGTAGCGCTCCGGACAGAGTCAGTTTCAAACAATGTCTATATATCATTCTCGCGCTCTTCTTCTGGTAAGGAGCTCCTCTCGGTTACTATGCGCGCTTGTCGATTTATTTTCTGGCAGCGCCCATTCTTGTTCATGCGCCCAACAAAGGAAGACGGCGCTGACACCAGAGAGGAAAACAAAAAGCTGAAAGCCTTCCACCACAATTCAAGAACAATATGTCTCTTATTTTGGTGCGTCTAGATTCTAGTCCTCACTGCCAAGCATCACTGTCTGAGAAACTTTTCTGCTTGAAGTAAGCGTTTGTTGGCAATGCTACAGCTCTTCCAAACCCAAGCTCCTAAAGCTCACAAACGCTGGACGATTTTGACACTCTTCTCATTCGAGTCTGCTTGTAGGTCATCTCTTTTCAAACTGACATCCACATTGCCTCACGGACGTCTCAAGTGACATTGGGGATTGCTATCATCATAGACCCAAGCAACACCGAGAACGAAGAACTCGAGGATTGGATCGCTTTCGCTCAAGTCCTCCTCAAAGATCTCGGGACTTACAACATGATCGCTCCCGCCGCCCTCCAGCACCTTGATGTCATCCGTAGACGAATCGAGTTCGTCCTGAATCTGACTCGGGGGAACAACACGGTCACCTTGAACTTTGTCGAGCCCTCATTGCAGCACATTGAGCGAGCCACACGGGTCCTCTCGCAGCCCCAGCCGTGCATGGCGGACCTGCTGGGCCAGGAGGCTGTGACGGATCCATATTGGTCCACGGTGCAGCCTTCCGTGTTCGCGGGGCAATTCCCGGGCGTTGAGTCGCTCAGTGGACCAGTTGACCCTCTGAACCTGGAGAGGTTCCTGGACAGTTGCCTTACTATGCAGTCGAAATCTCCGCTAGTTTTCAGTCTGTAACATGCTTGTTTTTATATTTCGATTGTACATCCTTAATGCCTAGACGCTACAAAGTACATCGGTACATTAGCGCATAATGGTTATCAGGTTATTAGCAAGTGTTTAGATGGCAGGATCAGAAGGACGCTGTCGCCCGTGAGAGTGACCAGGGAGAACCAGCGGCATAGAAATCCATTGGATATCCGCCGTCTCCTTTCCGTCCGCTTCCTTCATCTACGTAGTCCATCCATCCAATGGCCTTTCCGACGGCCACAGCCGTCTCGTATGGTGTGAGCAAAGGGCGATCAAAGGCATAACCCCAGTCGATGGAGAGACGCGGGCAGGATGTCTGCACGAACGTGGATATGTGGGGGTTGAACAGGGCGAGTTTTGCGGGTGAAAGCTCCGAGAGGAGGATCGGAATATAAGGGATGGGTGTCCGTGATTGAGAGAGTTGGTTGGTGATGGCCTGGATACATTTTTTCAGTAAACCCATTTCGCGCAGCTGAAAGAGAAGGAGACGAACCTGCAATTGTTTGAAACTGCCTTGGCGACCCAACGTACCAAGGATGACACCCCACATCGGAAGCCTATCAAGAGAATCTCGTTCAAAGCCGTCCTTCAGTGTCGTCTCTGCTGTCTCTGGGGTCGACGGGCGCGCCAATGCATCTATGCTCTTCCTCGCAGCCTGTACCGCGTCATTCCGTACTGCTTTCATCTCTTGGTGAGCATATCGTTCTCTCGTTAGCTTCTTGGAGTACGGATCGTAGCGAAAGGCAGGAACAGAAGGGTTGGCAATCATAATGGACTCAAGATGAAAGCGACCATCGCCAAGATATCTAGGCAAAATGAGAAGGTATATTGTGAAAAGAGTGCTGGAGAGAGAGAAGTCAGAAACAGCGTACATGAGCGCATCGACATCGTCCCCAAGACGAGGGGCAGTACAACCCAAGATTTCGCCTGGCGACAACGGTTTAGAACGTGGTATTGTAGCGTGATACTTGCCAGTCCATAGTTTCGGCTGCTTCACCTCCAGCTGTGATATCGAAGATTCGCCAGAATTGTCTATCAGCCCTGCTGGCGTGATGAAGGGTGTCGGTTCCGTGTACTCCGCATTTAGATTATCCTTCAGCAGTGAAAGAGCTGCTACAAACTGTATGGTAGAAACTAGAGCGAGGCGTGTCGGATTCGACGCCGACGTCTCTGGTTTATTTTCAACAGGTGTACGTGAAGCGTTTGGATCGGATCCATCAACTGCACTAGTCGGCCCTTCTATTCGAAGATGGCGAGATTGACCGATTCGTTGGCCAGCGGCGATGGCACTGTTTGACTCCTCGGCATCCAAGAGCGTATCATAGAAGCGCTGATGATCGTTTGGAAAATTCAAGCGGATTGTATGAGCAAGATGGGCGGAGTCGATAGCGATCTCGACAAAAACATAGAGAGTTTTGATGGTTGTCTGGTCAATCGGGACTGGTGGAAGGTTAAGAACTCAAGAAGAATATTCAAAAGGGTGCATTGCGGACCGAGGCAACTATGTCCATAATGAACGAGCATATCGCATCCCAACGCGACAGCTGTATAATCGTCAATACAACAAGCACCATAAGTGACATCTCCCATGATGACGGTCAATGCATCTGTGAATCTACACATATGTCAGAAAAATCAGCAAATTGGCATCAAAGAGTGCACCTTTCGATTATATCTGCTATTGTGCAAGCAAACATCTGAAGACCCTCCGGCAGCTGCAAAGCCACCATCTTTGCGTTGTTCTTGCGGATATGATGGATCGTCTTGTGAACCTCAAAAGAATAGTTTGACGGCAGCTGTTTGATCGCATTGTTCAGCTGAACATCGGCGAGAATGTCTTCGGGGATTTGGTTGGCCACGATGGGTGTAACACCGGGCTTGGACGGTCGCGCGCTCTTGCTGCCAATGAAACGCTTTCGCGGTTTTTTGACGGTCGCCTCGGAGTACGAGGACGAAGGCTTAGTGCTGCCTTGGGGATTCGACATGGTAACTGGTAGAAGGCCGAAATCTGAAGTGCTGGATTGAGATTTGTATGCGGTCATGCAGTGGCTGAGCCCGTACATAATTCGGCTTTCCTCATCGTGCCAGTCGATCGTTCACCACGTCCATTCGACCTTGACACGCGTCCTGTTCGTTCTTTTCATTCCTCTTCACGTTTCCTTCTAAGTTGCTGATTTGGTCTCCAGGGATTTTGACGCGTACACGTCGCCATTATGGCTAGCAAGTCGACGCAGGCCCTTAACGGAGGGCGCTGCGCCATGAGGGGATCGTGTGGAAGTAAGGGATGGTTCGGCAAACCTCTACCATGTCCTTTTGACGGATCCCCTGTCGAGGTACGTTGCAAACACACTTCTATCTGTTCGCGGTGAACTCATCTCAGACATGGTAGCCCGACAATAAAGTTCGTGCACTTCTCATGTCAGTATGTGGCGAAGGATTCGCGGACGGACCTACATGTTGTGACACTGACCAACTGGAAGTTCTGCGCGACAATCTTGGTCAAGCAGAGGCCTTGATATCGTCATGTCCCGCCTGCCGAAACAACTTCCGCTCCTTCTTCTGCCATTTCACCTGCTCCCCCAACCAGGCTTCATTCGTAAACGTGACTTCCAAGCAGGTGTCTTCAATAGGCAAAACGGCCGTCAAATCTCTTGACTTTTTTTGTAGGCGAAGAATTCGGAAGGGGCTTTTTCGACAGTTGCGAGAAGGTTCAGGTCGGCGCAGCCAATACTTATGCCATGGACCTCATCGGAGGCGGAGCGACGAATTACACAGGGTTTTTGAAGTACTTGGGCGACGAGAAGGATTTAGGGAGTCCATTTCAGATCAATTTCCCCCTCACTGCACCACCACAAATGGAGCCCTACAATCGACGTGCGAGGAATTGTGCAGATGGTGATCTTCTCAGTCGATGCACGTGTATTGACTGTCCTCAGGTTTGCCAGGAGCTCCCTTATCTCCCACCACCAGACGGCACAGATACATGTCATGTTGGCGCTATCTCCTGCCTCACATTTATCCTCGTTCTAGCTTATGCCCTCTGTGCGCTTGCCTTCGTCTCCGGATACAGCATACAGCGGGCTCTTCGGTTAAGGAGAGAGAAGAAATACGACCGCATGGTCTTGTCTGCGGAGACTGCGTCAGATACTCCCCTCTCTCCAAGGTTACATGCCCGTGGCTTGGTCGGTGCTTCCTCCCTTGCTCGATTCGTTGACGGCGAGCAATCAACCTCCACTCAACCAGAATCTCGTCTCGGCCGTGCAGTCACCCTTCTAGACCCCATAGAATCTGTCCAACCGCGCCAATACCGCCTTAACACTGTCCTCCGGTCACTCTTTTACCACCTGGGCTCCTTCGCCGCAACCTATCCTTGGTTGACTTTCGCATTAATGTTCACTTTTTGTTGGCTTGCTCAATATTGGATGGAAGGACTTCAGCGTGGAGACAGATCCTGTGCGATTATGGGTAGCGCCAGACTCGGAGAGCAAGCTGCAGAAGGACTTTTTCGACGAGAATTTTGGTCCTTTCTATCGCGCGCAGCAGATTTTTGTCACCTCCGTCCCTGTGGAGTCGAGTGAACTTGGGTATAATATTTCTTCGGATATGCAGGCCGTGGAGGTCAAGCCTCCTGTCCTTTCTTGGGATCACCTCAAGTACTGGTTCGATGTTGAATCTGACATCCGTTCCCTCCGTTCATCTCCCAACGGCTACCGTTTGTCTGATGTCTGCTTCAAACCTGCTGGGCCCCGCGGCGCTTGTGTTTTCCAATCCGTCACGGCATGGTTCGAGAATGACATTGACAACACGAGTCCGGACACCTGGGCTGATCGCATACAGAAGTGTGCGCGTACCCCAGCAGAGTGTTTACCAGATTTCCAGCAGCCTCTCGGTCCGAAATATGTATTGGGCAAGGTGCCAGACACAGAGCGCAAGTACCTCGATGCTGAGGCTTTGGTCGTGACTATCGTTGTGTCCAACTCGCTTGATTTAGAGGTGCAGGAGCGGGCGATGGAATGGGAGCGGGAGCTAAGGGAGTATCTCGTAGATCTCAGCGAGAGAGCTCCTGAGCAGGCAGGCTTGGATATAGCCTTTTCCACCGGTGTCTCACTCGAAGAAGAGTTGAACAAAAGCACGAATACAGATGTCAAGGTCGTTGTCCTATCGTATCTTGCCATGTTCATCTACGTGTCATTGACGCTGGGCAACGGCCTCGCTGGTCGTGAAGAAGAGGGCATCACATCTTCCCTCTGGCGCTGGGCTTCAAACCTTCCTTTTTTCTTCACCCGTTCCCGTCTATCTTCCTCAACTATATCCGTTGACTCTCGGAACGTTCCACGTATATTCCCTCGTCTTCCACGCAAACTCTTTGTGGGATCCAAATTTACTTTGGGCCTTTTTGGCATCGCGCTCGTCATCCTCTCTGTATCATCCTCTGTAGGCTTTTTCTCCGCAGCCGGCGTCAAGGTGACCCTCATCATCGCAGAGGTCATCCCTTTCCTCGTACTGGCTGTCGGCGTGGATAACGTCTTCATTCTCGTCCACGAACTCGATCGCCAGAACCTCTTGCACGGTCCAAATGCTGCCCCACCCGAACGGAGCTTGAATTTCCCGACATCGGCATCCCCCGCATCGCGCCGCTCACACTTTGAATCCTCGCATGACGAGTCGGTGGATGCGACGTCCGTGCCGTTGTATCTGTCGCCGGAGGAGCGAGTAGCGAGGACGTTGGCGAAGATGGGCCCATCGATACTGCTCAGCACCATCACGGAGACTGTTGCCTTTGCTCTTGGGGCACTTGTTCCTATGCCGGCTGTCAGGAACTTTGCGCTGTATGCGGCAGGGAGCGTCTTTTTGAATGCTCTTTTGCAAGTGACTGTGTTCGTGAGCGCTCTTGCTTTGGATCTGCACCGGATAGAGGTACGTCCTTGTCTTGAGAGACGAGATTTATCGCTCACCTGTGTTCATGCGCCAGTCGAGTAGAATCGACTGCTTTCCCTGCATCCGGCTTCCTTCGAGGATTCAACTGCTGGATGCCCCTCCCAGCGGTAACAACCTAGGCATCCTCGCACGGACCATTCGCAAGTATTATGCTCCCTTCCTGCTACGTCCTATGGTAAAAGGCGTAATCCTTATGGTTTTTGGAGGATTCTTCGTTGCTTCCGTCATTTCCATGCAACATATTGAACTTGGGCTGGGTAAGTTCGTATCATCACTTCAAATTCCTTCTCTCAGTTAATTTTTATCAACAGACCAGCGCCTGGCCCTGCCATCGGAGTCATACCTCATACCTTATTTCGACAGCCTAGACGCGTATCTGGACGTCGGCCCCCCCCGTGTACTTTGTCTCTCATGACGTTGACGTAACGCACCGACCTGGCCAGCAAACTCTTTGCGGACGGTTCACTACATGCGACGATTTCTCAGTGGCTAACGTTCTTGAAGCTGAACGCAAACGGCCCGAAGTCTCTTTCATCTCACAGCCGACTGCATCGTGGGTTGACGATTTCCTCAATTGGCTGAATCCGACCATGGACTCCTGCTGTCGGGTTCGAAAGCGCGATCCGACCAGGTTCTGTACGGCGCAGGACTCTTCGCGATTGTGTCAGCCTTGTATGCTAGGAAAAGAGCCAGCATGGAATATCACGATGGATGGGTTACCCGAAGGCGAGGAATTTATGCGCTACTTGAAGCAATGGTTGGTGTCACCTACTTCGGAGGACTGTCCTCTAGCTGGCGAAGCGTCCTTCGGGACGGCCCTATCATTGAGCGCTGAGGGAGACAAGGTCGTTGCATCTCACTTCCGGACTTTTACTTCGCCACTCAAGAGTCAGGTCGACTTCATCCACGCCTTTGACGCAGCGAATCGCATTGCAAACGATCT
This sequence comes from Bondarzewia mesenterica, assembly GCA_004802705.1. Classification (NCBI taxonomy): domain Eukaryota; kingdom Fungi; phylum Basidiomycota; class Agaricomycetes; order Russulales; family Bondarzewiaceae; genus Bondarzewia; species Bondarzewia mesenterica. The sequence continues at coordinate 69,429 of SGPL01000028.1, read as the reverse complement.
ATCGGAGCGGACTGGTGCACCTGTCTTCCCATACTCCCTCTTCTTTGTCTTCTTTGACCAGTATGCCCACATTATATCCATTACTCAAGAAGTCCTCGGTCTTGGTCTAGCATCTGTACTCATTGTCACAGCGCTGCTCCTCGGGTCCTGGAGAACGGGCACTATTGTCACGGCAGTCGTCGCGCTGACCGTGGTGAACGTCATGGGGATGATGGGTCTGTGGGGGATCAGCTTGAATGCCATCAGTCTGGTAAACCTTGTGATCTCCCTGGGAATCGCTGTCGAGTTTTGTGCGCATGTTGCGCGAGCGTTCATGAGTTCAGGGTCTGGGCTGCCCATTGATCATCCGGCCGGGCAGAAGGAGCGTGACGAGAGGATGTGGACAGCGTTGGTCGACGTTGGACCGTCCGTGAGTAGCATACATCCTTTCTTCGCAGACTTCTGTAATACTAACATGGGGAATCCTGCAGGTCTTGTCGGGGATCACATTCACAAAGCTGATCGGGATGAGTGTGCTTGCTCTCACGCGTTCGAAACTTCTCGAGGTGAGTACGGGGACTTCACATTCGGATGGCTCTAGTTGACCCGGAACCATAGATTTATTATTTCCGCATGTGGTTTACATTAATTATTTCCGGTGCATTACACGGACTCGTACTCCTTCCCGTTATTCTCAGCCTGGCTGGTGGCCCAGGCTTCCCTCTGCAGGAAGCTGACGAGGAATGGATGTCGAACGCCATCAGAAATGATTATGAATATACGTGAGTGAACATACTGTACACCTTAGTTGAAGTTGATTCGCTGACAGCATTTCGTAGGCCTTTCCTTGCTGACGACGATTCCATTCACAGTGATGACTAGATAGCTAGCTATTTTGAAGACATATGATCTTTTCTTAATGATTGTAATAAATGAATATGGAGCACGATATTTTGACGATATCAAATACAAACGATAGCTATGTGCAAGGAAAGAGAAGTTACTGTACGTGAAAAAGTGCTACGCCTCTCGCGGTGGTGGTGACCTCGATCTGCTGTCTCTGATATCATCCCTGCTATAACTTCTTCTCCCTCTGCTGAAAGACCTAGATCGACTGCGACTCCTGCTGTATCTCGAGTAGGAAGAGTACGAGCGGGAGCGGGAACGGGAACGGGACAATGAACGGGTGCGAGAACGGCTCGAGCGCACCGAATAGCTAGCCGACCGCGAGCGTCCCTTTCGGCCGTATCCTCCACGCTCGTAACTCGGCGACCTTCTTCTGGGGCCTAATCCTCCGCCTCTACGGATTGGCGAACGCGAGCGAGAACGGGAGACGGGGCGATAAGTATCCCTGGGTAGCGGCCTACGGGGAGGTGGTCTGCGGTATCCATCGCCGTAGCGAGGATGATCCCTTCTGCCAAACCTGGGAGAGCGCGAACGCGACCGAGAACGAGAGAGAGAACGAGCTCTTTCGCGCCCGTTGCGCGCGCCGCGCGGGCGAGGGGGTGTGCGAGAGCGCGAGCGCACGGGAAGATCGGACAGCTCAACACTCAACACGGCACCATCAAGCTGTCCCCCATTCATGTGCGACGCTGCTTTGTGTGCGGCAGCCGAATCCTCATACTCCAATGCCGCTTTTCCTCTGTTCTGGCCGGCTGTTAGAAGGGGCAACAGTCAAAAAATCTGGAAGAGATAGGAATAGGTCTCGAACGCACATTTTCCGTATACAGGGAGATCGACTTTCATGATTTTGCCATAGAAGTTGAAGATAGTGCGGAGGTGGGCCTCTACGACGTTGCGCGTGAGATTGGTGACGACGACGACCTTAGAATCGGGATTCTCTTTAGTGCCGTTCTCCATGTCGACGTCGACATCGGGCGGCGGAGGTGCTGAAGGGGATCGACTTCTAGTCGACATGCTGGTATTGTTGACTTGAGCAGGCGAACTTGAAAGGGCTGAGTGGCACACTACCAGGAGTACGTGTCATGCGTGACAAAGTCAATCACCCATATTGGGCCAGGGAGTCAACTTATCACAGAAAATTATCTGCGCCGTAGAGGACTGTTCTGCGACATTCATATTGACTGACGACGAAACAAACACTACGAGCATGCAAATATGCAACGAGCATATGATAAAACTTCAGATTGGTTTTCGTTATGTAACAGTGCATGTACTGTAAACCTGAAGTGAGCTAATTCCGAAAAGTACTTGGTGGAACGCAACGTCTGCACTGCGCCCGCAGTACATCAATCTACGTTGATACAGTACTACTAGTGGCGTCTGACAGTCGACTAGTCAACGTTGACTGGCCAAAGTCTTCGGAGTGCACCTCCAAGTCAGAGCGGGTAGCACCTACACTTCCGTTGAACTTCACGAGTATGCGGAAAAGGACGACTTGTGCCGAGCGTGCAGTGTCAGTAGCACCGTGCATGACAACAGAAGGCGAAAAGCCTGTATCGATGACTGTCATGACAGGTGCATCAAAATTGCTAAGTAAGCATCCTACAGGCTTGCGTTCAGAAACCACCAGATAGTAAAGGACGAATGTATTCCTCTGGCACGAAAATCATACGTGAGTTTCAAGAAAGTAAAATGCCAATAACCAAGAAACGAATCCTCGTACTGAATGACCGTGGAGACGAGCAAGAGCTGTCATAAAAGTCGCATGGGATAGGTCTTGCGAGGACAGAGAAGGTCATGTCTGATGAAAGAGTTCCATAGACATTGGCGCCAGCGACTATGCCATGGCCTTCCTCCAAGAGGTCAAACACAAATCCCCTGATAGGCGAGTCTCTGAGCGGGTATACGTGATGCCCAGACGTTGACTGCACTGCGACGAACGGATGTAGGCATCGATGGTATGCGTTGATAGCTAGAGTCTGCGACCTGAGTCATCTCAATATCGCTCCTATATATACCATGGCCAGGGGCCGCGGCAGAATTCTTCCTTGGTCGCGACGCGATAGGGTCTATTCTTGTAGACCGTCGAGCAGGCTGGATGATCGACAACGAGGAAGGGTGAGCATTGCTGGTATGGGCGCGCTGTGCGGGAGCCGATGAAGCGGCCTGCGCAGGAGATTGAGGCTGCAGAGCCTTCAGGAAATGCGGTGATGCCGCGCCTCGACCGTCACAGCGCAGATCCGACGCATGACCAATCTCCTCTATGGCGCGACCTATGTAGTAACAAGGAGCTGTGTGGTAAAGACAGACCAGCTGCGGGGCGGCGAGACAGGCATTCCAGTGCCTAAGATGCCCCAACCATTGTTGCCATTCATTGGCAGATATTCGCAAATCGTGGTTCAACACGGACAGCGCGGAAATTTCCAGACTTTTCAGAATCGACCTTGAAATGCCAGTGACCTGTCCCCTGAAAACAATGATTCATTCAGATGGAAAGAAAATATATGAACAAACGGAATCAATATTTACCAGGCCTTCAATCCATAGGCGTTGTCGTTCAACCACTTTTCGGCTATCATCAATCCCACCAAGAAAGTCTTGGTGAAGTAATCCTCGATAGTCCGAGCTTCAGATTTCAGAGTGTGTTGAAACCTCGATCTCGCGACATCTTTCGAGTACACAACAGACGTTGGCGATAATGGGAGGCGAGTAGAGTACCACAGAGCTAAGAAGACCACCGTCCGAGGTAACAAAGTGTTGAGAAGGACCGTGCGGATGCAGTTGACCGCCAGTTGGTACGCGTGATTCGAATGCCATTCACGCAGATTTCTGCCCCAAAGGGTTATAAGTTCAACTAAGTGAGATAAAAAGGACGAAGCAAAACGAACGATGCAGATGGCTCATCAGACATCCTCCCCGTTGTGGCCAACAGATAGAGATAGTCAACAACCCACTCAGAGAATGCACTGAGCGTCCGTTTATCCTCTTTTGATGCCGTAGGAATTAGCCCTTGTTTGGGATCTACCAATGGATTTTCCGCCTGTCGAGAAGGATAAGCGCCAGGGAGTGCAGCGGGCCAGCCCGTCTGAGATGGATGATTGATGTGGTTCGAGCTATCCGTGCCAGTCCGGGAGTCCTGCTTGATCGCGTGAGAGTGGGAGCTCTGTGTCTTGGAGATGAAAACATCAGGCGGCAACTCCTGAGCAAATTTTCTCGAGCCATCATGTCCAACACTATCGAACGAAGTAGGTGAGGTCTGCAAAGATGAGAAATTAACATCGTCAAAGGCGATCATCAGAAAGAGCCAATATCCTACAGAATAGGGAAACATTCTATCACCCCGAGAAAAGGGTGGCTGGACACCGTTCAAATTGGAGTCGACGCGTCTCCTTGAGGATGCTGGCAGATGACTGCGCGCTGAGTTCAACGCAGGAGCTACGAAAAGTGAGATCAGTATCTTGTCAAGAGAGCTCGAGCTAGTCTGCTTCACCGTTCATCTCCGCTTCACGACTGTAACCTGACTTGCTGAGCACCGGGCCCAGCTTCGTCAAGCCATTGGCAGATAAACCTCTCTGAGCCTCAATGTCTTCCGTCGACCTGTGCCATCTACGTATCGGAATAGATGGAAGCAAGTCTTCGGGGGTGATAGGAGAAGCGTAGACGGCCGGACGGTGGTAAGAATACTTATGGGAGGTATTGCTGTCACCATAAGCGTACTTATTGGCTGGAGGAAGGGAAGGCTTCAGGGCAGAGTACATCGTCCGGAGAAGCAGTGAGGTGGGTGAGCAACTGCGAACCAGACGAGTCTCGACTCCTTATTTAAAGCAGCGCCTCGCATGGCGCTGAATGTGTGGATCGTTGACAATGGAGCTTGCGATTTGGGAACGGCGTGGCACGCCGGAACAACGCGAGCTGGCGTGCCACGATCGGGAAGCATACTATGTAGAGGAGTAAAGCCACAGTGTGCATTGACGATTAGAAAAGAAGGAGAAGGCCAACCATAGAAGCACGCTGCCGTCCGAGTTCAAGAGGGACTCGGACTCACCGACCTGGGCCACTGACAGCACGTGTCTTCCGCGCCGCTCTTGTATACCTCTCCAAGGATCCAAGCACACAATGCGATGCGTCGACTGTGATAGATGTCAGTACTGTAAACGAAACACAACTATCAAGATTGTCAGGTGAAACCTACGGCATGGCCGGCCAGAAACAATGCGGATAGTGAGATCGTGGCTTACAGTGCGCTTCGGAAGCTTTGATTCATGTGTCAAAGTAAAATTGCAGAATGCAGCAGATATACAGACGGATGAATGTATATACATGAAGCCCGGTGCAACACCAATGCAGTTGTACAGATGTCTCATTTACGATAGAACTGCAGGTAAACATGAGTCCTCAGACATTATCAGATAGACGTATGGACGAAAGCTTACATTGCGTCGGAAATTAAACCAGAGCGACAAACAGCCGCGGTCAAAACTGCTTCGGAATCCACTGCACGTTCGGTGTGAGAAGAAATGTATTTTTGAGGGGGAAAAAAGACCACACAAACCGTTTGTGAGAGAACTCCCATTCACGATTCACAATCCTGAAGGCGATGTCCTCGTAAGGTGGCCCCGCAGTAAAGTGGAGAAGCACAGTATCATCGTTGCCTGGCTCTTTAACAATTTTATACGAGGGCGCTTTCGACTTGTCGATAAGGTCTGGATAGAAGATGTTGAACTGCGGCTCGTGGTCAGCATCTGACCCGTATGAACGAGGAATGCAGGGGGTGAAAACGTGTGGCACAAACCTTGTAGCCCTGCACAACCTTGGGAGGAGGATTGTCGGTACTGCGAGAAGGTGAGTTGAAATCCAAGCTGTTATCAATCAAACACGTACTCATAATGCGTTTGATTATATTTGTTCCACTCGTAGCCCGTATGCACGCGATTGAAGTATCTGGGTTTGCGTGGCCGATATTTGTCTTCCCAATTGTACGTCGTCGGGTTGACGATATTCTCTTCAAGATTGAAAAGCTCTTCTTCTTCGTCCATATCCCTCTCCGCCTCAGCTCTGTAAAGTGCCTCTGATGCAAGATCTGCACCGCTAGCAGCCTCAGCGTCCTGTTCTTCGGGCGCAGGTTGAGCGGCTTTGGGGATGAATCGAGAAGCTGCCACCGCTCGGCGTTGTTCGAACTATACTTTTATGTGAGATCGGCAGAAGAAACACGCTCATCAATCCGACTCACCAGAGCTCGTTTATCGTCAATCTCAAGAACAATGTCAATTTGCCTCTCCTCATACGGCAACTTCGTGATATCAATCAATGTTGGACTCATGGCGCGGTCGTATCGTTCGACTTCCTCAGTAAGTATTGACTCTCGTTCGGTAGTAGGTTCGACGACGACCGCACGTGCCTTCCCAGCAGCAGCAGAGTTAGCGACACCCTCGAGAAGCTCTTCTTGCGCTTGAAGTGCCTCGTCTCGCTGTCGTTTGCGAAGCTGCTCCAACCGATTACGAACGACAACTTCGTGAAGGCTCTTTAATCTGGCCTAGACAAGGACGTCAAGAACGGATATACAGATAGATCGAGACGGGGCGCAGTTACCTTCGCTTTCCACACCAATAGTTTCTTCAACAAACTCTCCCAGTAATCAGTGTCAACTGGTTCACCGCTGGAGAGTTTAACCTGTATCTGTCGTTGAAGCGCAACGAGATGGTCGTAAGATTTGCCCTGCAACAATGCTGTGATATCAGACTCCACAGCTGTCGCAGCTTCAACACCGAGTCGCTGATCGGCCTTGATACGCTCTAACCGATCCTTGCATACAACCATCATGTTCTATGCACACGCATGAGCAACGTCGAGAGCATTTAGTCTGAAGTGGATACTCACTGTCCAAAAATCAATATTTACGTCGGACTGCTCCAATTGCAAATACCGCTCGATGTCATCGTGTAATTCCTCGACTTGGTCTGGGGATAGGCTCTGAAGTATGGTGAGGACCAAGGGATGCCGGATAATGTAAGAAACTCACGTTGAAGATATTATACGGCTCATCTAAGTCAATCTCCAATCCCGCTTCTTCAGTGTCAACCTCGTCAACCTCGTCTTCCACTGGGTTGACATAACGAAGATTGAGAGCCAAGAAGTCGATAGCTTTCGCTCTCTTCTCCTTGATACGGATGGCAGCCCTTCTCCGCTCTTGCTCCAGCTGAAAGTCTCCATCTTTTGCGACCCATTCAGCCATCTGCGCTGACTCTGCCAACCTCTGCATTCTCACCTCCTCTTCCTCTCTAAGACGCTGCTCTGCCTCCCGCTCAGCACGCCGCCGATTCAGCCTCTCCAATTCTTCCTTCGCTTCTTGTCGCCTCAACGCATCTCTGCGCTGCGCCTCTGCCAATGTCAGACCCTGCTTTTTCTCCTTCTCGTTCTTCTTGTGCCATCTAAACTGTTGGCCGAGGTTCACATCGTGGAAGGGATTGTCAGTTGCACTGTAGACACTGAGTTCGGCTATCTGGCGGGCCTCCTCCTCTTCCTTCATCCTCTTCTTCTCAGCCTTGCGAGCTTTTCGTTCCTCTGACTTGTCCCTTTTACGTCTATTGAATATATTGAGCTCTGTCCCTCCAGTCAAAGAGAGAAATGGTACTCACTTCTTCTCCTTCCTGTCGTCATCTCTGCTGCGACTCCGGTCCCGTCGACTGCGGCCATGGTCATTCCTGTCTCTGCTCTGACTGCGAGTCCTCTTTCTTCCATGGTAGTCTTCATCACGGTCGTCTTGTTTCGATGACTTTCTGTCGTATCGCGAGGAGCCCTCCCTAGACCTCTCTCGTCGCCTGTATTCGCTAATCTGCCTATCTATTCGAGGAGGAGAGGTAGAACGTGAACGGTCCCTGTCCATGAGTTGTGTAGGTGTAAGAAGAGACTTTGACCAAAATGTTTTGAGCGATAGTTCGCAGTGAATGTGCAGCAGACCAAGTTGAAGAACAGCCCTTGATTGGCACGATGTGACGGCTTCGAAGCTGTATTACATAATCTGAAGAGAGGTCGAAGAGGGTCGAAGCAGGTCGAAGCCCTTGCACCAGTACCGCTGCGGCCGATACCTACTACTTTACTGTCACTGCCAGACAATTACACACTGACCGCTAGGCCTGCTTATTTTCCAGCGCGAGGGAACGCGCCGACTTGTTTCCGTCCTCTTAGGCTCTTGCATCCTCGTATATCCGTTCCGTTGGCCCCGAATATCCCTCTCACCTGGTATGGCCTTCCGATCTCGGTCGCTTCGTCTCCTGTCTCGTTCTATACGCACTCAAGCGCAGTATGACTATGTTCCACGAGATGATTCTGACAACTATCTTTACATGAGACCGGCAGCGGGACTGGCCACTCCAAGACAGGTACGTTGTTCTATCACTCGGCTACCTTAATCCCTGGATTTTTGACACTGCAAAGCTTGTTCAATATTTGGATGAGTATGTCGTCGGCCAAAAAAATGCCAAGAAGGTACTTTCAGTAGCGTGAGTCTCACGTCGCCGTCATGGTCCAGTCTGTGCCGTACTAACTACCTCGAAGTGTGTTTAATCATTACAATCGAGTTCGTGCAAACCTCCGTGCTTTGGAGACCGAAGAGGACAATGCTGAATGGGAAGAACTCACCACGAAAGATTGTACGTTTTCTCGTACTTATCTCATTCCGTCCACAGGTGGCAATAGGCCTCATGCACTCTACTTCAGTGCATTCCGGCGTCGTTCCCGCGCAACTGCAACCTCATCCACGTCGACTTCCGCCCGTTCCCTCAACACCCATCCAACCACATTTCTCAGCTCCTCCTTTCGAGAAGAGTAACGTTCTTGTGTTGTACGTCTCTACGACGCGAGTTTTACTCTAGTGACTAATATTATTCTGCAGGGGACCAACTGGATCCGGTCAGCCAATTGAACATGAAGTTATTGATGCAAGTTCTGATAATAATCCCAGGAAAGACGCTATTGGCTCGAACACTTGCCAGAGTACTTGATGTGCCTTTTTCTGTTAGTGATGCGACCTCTTTCACTCAAGTGAGTCTCCCCACCTTTCCCCTGTGTCACACAATACATATCAATTTCTTCAGGCTGGATGTTAGTCCATTTCAAGACCCATGTCGGGATACAGGAACTGACTATGCAACAGACGTAGGGGAAGATGTCGATATGTGTATTCAACGACTAGTGAGCGATTTCTTCCCCTGCTCATTTGACTTCACTGAGCTTCTTCAGCTTCAAGCTGCCAATTGGGATCTTCATCGGGCGAGGTATAACCTCATCTTCTTATTGTCTTGACCGTATAGTCAATATCACACAGTACAGGCATTGTCTATATCGACGAGGTTGACAAGATCGCACGGAAATCTGGAGCTGGTGGCATGGAAGGCTCACGCGACGTTGGTGGTGAAGGCGTACAACAAGCCCTCCTCCGGGTTATGGAAGGCTCCGTCATTACCGTGCCAGCCAAGGGTCCAGCAGTCCCAGGCCCTGGTGTTTCTGGTGGTGAAGGGCGTTCGCGATCTTCCAATCGAAATTCTCCCACTCGTGAGTAATGGTCACCAGATTATCAGTACACTGAGGATCTAATCATTGAACAGCCAAGCCGGATATGTACCAAATTGACACGTCAAATGTGCTATTCATTCTCAGCGGCGCATTCGTTGGTTTGGAAAACATCATCAAGAGACGGGTAGCCAAAGGGGTAATGTGTATGATTCGCTCTCAGATTGTATCGTTGTGTTGACGAACCGCATGCAGTCTATCGGTTTTACTGCCAATCTCAGCTCTTCTTCCGAAGAAAGTAATACGGGTTACATGCCATTCTTTACATCAAACCGGGGGGCATCTCCAAACTTGTTTGATCAGGTTGAGCCAGCAGGTAGATAACTTCATCTCTAGTCATAGACGAACTCATTGAGATATGCCGATTTTACTGTGTAGATTTGATCAAATATGGGTATGCCACTCGTACCGGTTCACCTGCATGACGTTCGACTCACTCAGTGACCGTGCAGTTTCATACCAGAATTTATTTCCCGATTACCTTCCATGACAACGCTCTCACCACTCACTCCTATTGACCTCCGCCGCATCCTCACGGAAGTTCGAGGATCACTCATCTCGCAGTATACTGCTCTCTTCAGTTGCTCTGGTGTTGAAATCCGGTTTACTACTGGCGCATTGAACGAAATATGCCAAAAGGCCGCTGAACGTGGAGGGGGGGCAAGAGGTTTGAGAGGAATCATGGCAAGCTTGTCCTCTCAAACCAAATTAAGACAATGCTGATGAATGGTGTAGGAATCGCTGCTGCTTGAACCCATGTATGAAGTGCCGTGAGTTTTTTCATTGATTCCTATGCCCATCATCCATAATCATGACTCTTTCTTTTTCTCCCTTCAGGGGTTCGGTGAGTGTCATGTCTGCACTTGCTTCTTCATCTCTCTCTTTTCAGTTCTGACAAAGTGCGTCAGAGTATACGATATGTCCTCATCAACGAAGCCGTAGTTCGAGGTGATTCACCTGCTCTTTATTGGTCTCGTGGAGATAGTACCGGTTTCTGGTCAACTTGGACGGAGGAGGAGGATGCTTCTGCACGAAGGGCAGCAGCCGCATGATAAATGGCATTGTACCGGATACCTCCCAATCGCATGTTGTTGTTGTAATCTATAAGCTTCCCGCAATCTCACATTGCTACGTGCATTCAAAACAAGGTCATTGATACATCAAAGTTCGGCAACGTCGTGAATAACTACTGAACGACAAACACATCGGTCTTTTCCTCTTCGTATGAAAACATGGCTGCGTAGTGATCTAGAGTATCAGTGTATGAAGATCCCGGGAAACGGGTCATAGTAGAGCGAAAAATTTATTGGGCATCTTCAGGCTTCCTCCGCTTTCTCCACCTCCGTCTCTTCGGTAGTGTCATTTGTCGTGGGCTCCTCCTTGGGTGCAGATTCCTCTGAGGGCTTAGGTTCCTCTGCAGGCTTGGCTTCCTCCTCGGTCTCGGCAGGTTCTACGGTGTCATGAACAGGCGCAGGCGCAGATGGAGCAGCAGCGGTGAGTTTGGCATTAGTCTCTTGGGCACCCTCGAATGCAGCCTTGAACAAATTGGCGTCTGTTGAATGCTAAGTTGATAAATTTGAACTAGTTGGAATAGTGTATGACGCACTTTCGGTGTTCGCGAACCGGATGGCAAGGGTCTCTGAAGTAGGTGGGTCCTCAGAGTAATCAGCGGCAACTTTCCACACCCAACTTCTGTCCGAGCCAATATTGGGCTGCAGCTTCATGCTTGAAGAAACTATGAAATTAGACGTTCAGTATTGTGTCGCGCTGTGAAACAGAAACAAAAGGTACGCACTGAGGTGATTCGCGCAGACCTTCAGAGTCTTATCGCGTCTCATCACCAGCCGTACTTTCTGCGTCTCCTTGTGCTGGAGCAGTCTCACTTCGCCAGTACCACGCTCTTTCCACTCCGATGAAACGGTGTCGAATCTGAAGAGCTTAGCGCGCCTGTCCAAACAGTTAGGAGTGCCACTAGTTAACGGAAAAAATATGATATCTAGATTTTAAAAAGCGCACATTTTGAAAATCACTGTCTCATCCTCCTCATTGGTTTTCACTTCAACCTGCTCGGTGAGCTTGATGACGGGTTCGAAATGGGGTTCAACTTCTTCTTCCTGGTGCGAAGAAATATGAGATCAGCACTCATTCAGGGACACACGATCATGTTGCTCTAGTGTGTGATGTTCTGAGAGAAAAATACCTTAGGAGCAAGGGGGTTCTCGCTAAAGTCAGCCATGATGATGTTCGTGACGAGGGTGCGTTAAGAGGAAAAATAAAAGGAAACAGAGTGATGGTGTTCTTGGAGAACCCGGAGCCCAACTTGCTTGACGAAATCGGGGGAAAGGACCCTGGGGACCGCATACGGGGTCTCCCACCACAGCTTCAGCTTGCCTGAGGTGCTGTCTGGCCTTGTGCGTCAACTACTCCTACCCCGTCGTCTGCAACGACGCCGTCCTCCACGATTATGGCAAGACTATGTACTCTGAGACTTGTATTCGCTTGTTTCTGCACTTTGTTTCTGCTGTCCTCACTGGCCTCTGCGCACTTGATCGACGTGGCTGCGTCAAAGAAAGAATGTTTCTTTGAGGACCTCCACAGAAACGACAAGGTAAGCGGCACAGCACTCTGCACTGTGATGTGCGCTAGATACACTTATAGATGACAGTGACGTACCAAGTCGGAGGTGGGGGACATCTTGACATTGACTTTTGGGTGAGCAGTTCCCATCTCAACCACAGCCTATCCTCAGGCCAGTGAGTAGATCACCGACCCAGATGGCCAAGCCATGGGAAAGCACGTCAGAGAGTCTACTGGCTCCATCTCCATAACAGCAGAAAAAGACGGGCGTCATGAATATTGCTTCTCGAATCAGATGAGTGCTATTGCCGACAAGATTGTCAGGTTCGTACTCGCTCTATGAGGCATCAAATTAAATGTTAACGGCCATGTGTGATAGCTTCAACGTGCACGGGGTCATCTACGTTGGTGAGGGAGAAGACGGTAAGTCTGTCATGTTGATCGTATTACACGTCGCACCCACGCATTTCGCACAGAACACATCGCCCCCATAGAGCGAGAAATTCGACTGCTAGCCAATGGCCTTACAGCGGTCAAGGATGAGCAGGAATACATTGTTGTCCGCGAACGAACACATCGAAACACCGCTGAATCAACCAACTCCCGAGTAAAATGGTGGTCTATATTGCAGGCTTTTGTGTTGTTTTCTGTCTGCGCATGGCAGGTGTATTACCTGAAGGTACATTTCTGTCTTTCTATCACACCTCAATCACTGACTCATATGTTTTCAGTCTTTCTTCGAAGTCAAGCGTGTTATCTAGGTATTTGTAGATCATCTGCATTTATACCATCAGCTACGCTTCCTCCGGCGTTTAGCTAAACTTTCTTTGGTATGTTTATAACCTAGAAGTGATCTAGCTATTGTCTACGTCTTCGGAAGAGTCGTACACTAATCAGTGAGCCATCTCTTTGATTCAATCTAACATTGCGGCCTGTTTCGCACGTCTCCAGTTGAATCAAGAGTTTGCGGAGTACGTACATAAGTGTGAGCTCGATACTAATCAATGTCACTAACGAATCTAGACAAGACAACTCCGCGGGGAATGCATATCACAGACAATGCGAACATACTGCACAGCTAGGCTAAGTAATTGATAATCTGGAGGACATGAAAAAGAGCCAGGTAACATTGTCAATAAATCGTCACGAAGGAAAAAAATACTAGCTGAGAACTGCCGTGGCTCAGGCTCTGAACGTACTACGTATGGGTATGTCAGGATGACTGCTTACTTTGATTAATGATGGTATAGACGCAATGAAGATAGTCCGATTTCATTTCCACAACGGCTTTGCTCTGAAGCTGGCATCCACGGAACTCATATCCCCCAAGGAGATACTCGCCAACGAAGTGTTCCCGCCAGCCCGCAGACGTGTCGATGCCATTCCTTTTGAAGCAAGATTGAGCAATGACATTCGCTTCGTCCTCCCAACAGGTGACTTTCGCACTTCCGGCTCTGCCACCACGACACGCCGCGGAGGGCCTGCCCCCACAACCGTTGTGCCCTTTGACGATGACCCAGTTGTATCTCCCCTCGATTTCGGCGACAGCTGGGGAATTAAACTCGAGCGTCGGCGCGCTTTCTCGCTTCGCATGGGCCCGATATTCGATCGCCGACGTGCAGCCTTCATGGATGAACCTACCGCATGCGGCGTTTGCTGCCCACGCCGCGGACTAGTCATCGTACTCCTCTCGTGCGCACCCTTCGACATACGCGGTTTATTGATAGACTCAGAGCTGCTGCTTGACTCTTCAGGCTGCGCCGAGTTGAGGCTGCGGTCAGCAAGTGGCGCACCGCGTCTTCCTGGCGTTAGTTGATTTTCGACATTTTCATCATCCTCCGCCAAGCTTCCCAACGTAGAACGTTTTGAGGAAGCTGGGTTCGAGCCGACTTGTTCGCCGCATTCTGGACGGCCCTGCGCGAGAAGTTGGAAGGTCGTGGAGGGGAAGAGAGAAGCTGAAGCTCATGCTGTCTTCTGTCTTCTCGTCCTCCCATTCGCTCTCTGACCCTGGGTTTCGCTGCGAAGCAGCAGAAAAGAGACCACTGTCGTCGGGTGCAGGCGTTGTAGAAATCGATGGCCTTCTGATGCCCAGGCCAGTTGCTGATCGATTGTTATGACCCCCGTCGTCCAATTCACCTTGCCCAGCCTCATCCTTCCACTGAACGCCCTTCTTTTTTTCCTTTCCTTTGTCCGCTGGACGGCGGTACGGAAAGCCAGATCCTGATATGCTACTTCGAAGCGATTTGCGGGGAGACCTGATGTGGGCTTTTCGAACGGGCGATCCGATACCCAGAGCTCCATATGACGATGATCGCCTGGATATGGGTGCCTTGGATTGCTGTGGCAGGCCCGTAACCGAAGACACTCTCCCCGCCCTTGGTTGTTCCATCAGATTATCTAGGGCAGAAATGCCTCCAGAGCCAACGGTGTACCCTGCAGTAGCATGTCCCACCAAGGACTGGAAGTCATCATCATTATTCTCCGAGAGGTTTTTCAATGATGATGACACAGTGCGGACGGTACCGTCCAGACCATCCCTGCCCTCATCTAGTGCAATTCTCAGCAGTCGACTAGCGTCCCCGATAGCGACCGTGTATCGTCCGACCATGCCAAGGAGGCGTACGAGCATCTCAGCCTGAGCTTCCATCGCATCCTTCACAGCATCCCTCTCGGCCTCGGCCTTGACTTTCTCCATCTCCGCCCTGCGCCATTGAGCGTCAAGCTTGACATTGTCAATGCTAGTCTCATCCAGCCTATCTGAACGCCTCTCGATTACAGCACGCAACATCGCGTCGAACATGCTTCCCGAATTGATAGAGCGCTGAAGCCGCACATTGAGGGCACTGTCAAGCCTGGTGACTTGTTCCTCCGGCACTGCCAAAGCTTTCAACAGACCGCGTTCGGCTTCAAGATCTGGTGAGAGGCCTGAGGGCGAACTTGATGCTTGCTTATCCAGCTCGTTAAGGCGAGCACGAACCACACGAAGCTTGATCTGCGCTGCAGAAAGCTTTCCTCCACAGAATGCGCCATCAAGAATTGGCGCTTGAGTCTGGTCCGCGCGAACCTGCATGTCCTTCTTTGCCCGTTCGACCTCGGCGTGCGCCTCTGCCCTCTTCCTACGCATAAACTCGGCTTCAGAGTTCACCTTTCCAGCCAGCTTCGCCTTCAATTCCGCGACTTCTATATTGAGCCTGTTGATCGCCTCGACGTACTGTCCGACGTGTCGGTCGACATTGACGACGTTGCGTGTGATGACGCGGGTCTTGATCTTTGTCGCACGTTCCGCGTAAAGTAGGGTGTTGTGTGTGTCGTCAAAATGGATGGATGTGGGGGCAACGCAGACGATCATCACTGTTTTGCAGTTTCCGCCAAGTGAGAATTTGAGCAATCGCGTTAGCTTGCTGTTGCGATACGGGACGTGGCGGACTGCTCCGCCACTTTCGCAGAGGGCGTTGATACAGTTTCCAAGGGCGAGTAATGACTTGTTAATATTGGCACCCTCGATCATCCGCTGGCCCATGTTGCTCGTTGCAGCCGCGCGTTCACTGCCGGCGAGATCAATGATCGACAATGTCCCCATAGTCCTCTCCTCTGTCAACGACGCTGTTCTAGGTGCCTGCGTGACATGAACCTGTAGGACAGCGTGCGATCGAGAGGACGTCTCGTTGGCGTGCGTCGGCGACTGTGTCCTTCGGGAGTTTCCCAGCAGCACAATGTTTTTAACCTCATCAGCCGATTTCGGTTTTAATTCTGTGAGCCCGACAACCTTGACGGATTTGTCCTCCCGTATCTGCAGGCCTCCACGAGGCGTCGGTGTGCCGGACTCGGCGAGCAGATCTCGAATCTCCTCATTGTATATTTCGAGAAAAGTGACTGCGACCTCGGTGGAGTAGCTGTCTTTGCGATCCTCAATGCGCTGGAATAGATCGGCCATGGTCAGGTATATGATACCCGGATCGGTTTCCGTACCGCTGATAGTGTGTGTTTTACCGCAGCCTGTAGCCTAAAAGGGCAATGATTGAAAAGTTTTCGAATAGATGATCTTCTAATTACTCACCCCATAAGCAAATGCTGTCGCATTGTACCCATCCAACAAGTTCTGCAAAAGAGGACGAGCGGTAGCATCGTATACATCCTGCTGCGACGAGTCGTGTCTGAAGACCCGGTCAAACATAAAGCGCTTGTCTTTGTATCGTTTTGTTCCTGGCGGAAGGAAGCCGCGTTCGACAAAAGCTTTTGCTTGGTCCGTTTCGGCGGGATCGAAGGTAAGTATGCGGTCGTCGATGACTTGGACTATATCGCGGACCGCGGACATGGACGACAAGGGTTTAATGGGTGTAGAAAGTGTTCCATCTCCTCGAATAGTGGTATCATAGCATGGCTCCGGAAGGCGTGCAGCCTCCCACGTAGAAGGCGGCCGCACTCGGACTGAGAGCGTACGTTAGCAGGAAATGAAGGGGTCAGATAATGTCACACACCTGCGACGGTTATAGAACCGGCGGAGACCATGCTCAAGAATCAGTGTCAAAGGAAGGGCAATGGTGGTGTCAGGTTGAGGAAGCCACGCGTTGAGAGGAGAGTTCGAGTCGCCACATGATGGCAGTCGCGTCTCATCCAACAAATTCACGTGACCGCGAAGAAGCCATTCAACCCCAGTGCAGGGTTAGGTCTCGCGCGCAAATGTCTTCTACCACCATCCTCGTTTCCTCTCCTGCCGACTTTCATGTCCATCTTCGTCAAGGAGACTTTTCGAGCCTTGTCACCCCTCATGTCAGACTTGGAGGGTTTCAGCTTGCATACGTCATGGTGACACACATCGAACTGCTGGGCACTCAGTCGACGGAAGGCTAATTGTTTTTCAGCCAAATCTGAAGCCGCCCATTACTTCAACAGAGCAGGCCCTGCGTTACAGGGCGCAGCTGGAAGTCATAGATCCCAATGTGGAATATCTTATGACTTTGTATCTGTCTCCGGATTTGACCCCTGATGAAATCCGAAAGGCAAAGAAAGCAGGCATCGTCGGTGAGCATTTCTGTTGAGAGATATTGCCTCTTCGCTATAAGATCTACAAGGCATCAAATCGTACCCTAGGGGAGTAACAACCAATTCCGATGGTGGTATAGAGTCATATGAAGCATACTATCCTGTATTTGAGACAATGGAGGAAGTTGATATGGTGCTCAATATTCACGGCGAAGTACCCTCAGATGCATCGTCGGTATGTGCCCTTGTTATCTAATTTACTGAGAATTTAACAACGTGCCAGAACATTCATGTTATTAACGCAGAACCGACTTTTTTTGCCTCATCTCAGAAAACTACACGCGCGCTTCCCCCGTCTGCGTATCGTGCTCGAGCATGCGACGACCCGAGCAGCGGTTGAAGCCGTCAAGTCTCTCGGACCGACGGTCGCGTGCACTATTACCGCTCATCATCTTGCTCTCACCGTGGATGATTGGGCAGGACAATCCTGGAATTTCTGCAAGCCAGTTGCCAAATTCCCAGACGATCGAGAGGCATTAAGAGAAGTCATACGTGAAGGTAGGGTCCATATTTTTTTTCTTGTCATCCCAGACATCCTGATATGTCCCATAGGACATCCCCGCTTTTTCCTTGGCTCTGATTCCGCTCCACATCCTCCGCACACTAAGTCGACTTCGTCTCCAACTCATGCATGTGCTGCGGGCATCTACACATCTCCTATCCTGCTGCCCCTGACGGCCCATCTTCTCGAGTCCTTTGGCGCTCTAGACAAACTCGAGGGTTTCGTCAGTACCTTTGGAAGAAGATTCTATGGAAGAGAAGTTGCTGAAAATAACGGCCACATGCATAGAGTGTTGCTGAAGAAAGTGCCTAAAAAGGTAGTGACGGATAGCTGGTCCTTAAGAGGGGAGAGCGTCGTGCCGTTTTGGGCGGGCAAGGAATTGAATTGGGAAATTGTTCAGGAATAGGTCAGTCATCGAACGCCATCTGAACTTTGAACCCGGCCATCTGATTTTATGCTGCGGACAATAGAAACTCCATGATCAGAAGCAGTACTGCTGGTAATCTTGCTATCTGAATGCCTTGCGTCCAGGTTCACCATTCAATATCGACGGTAACAAGAGCTTTGGATCCATGAAGCTTGAAGCTTGAAGCTTTGAAGCGTCGTGCATGCTGCTATAACTTGGAAAATCGATGTCCACAGTTCTAATTACGAACTGATATTACGAACTGATACCGTGCAGATCATCTTTCCGAATCCAGCAAACAATTCTCACAATCATTACGTTGCATGCCTAATAAGGCAAATCCAACCCCCGAAGACATTCACAATGTGCTGTAGAAGCAGTGGTAGCGCTTTGCTGAGGACTCCAACTCGGCAGAAATCGCGTCCCCCTCGCAATCCTGGTTGCGCCCAGTACTACTACGTGCATAGGAAGACAATCCTCAAGATCCCTTAAAAATCTGTCAGGAGCTTGGCTTCTTGTACACTTTAAAACGCCTCTATACCCACCGTCGACGCCTCATCATTTCGCTATCTCCCTACCTTTGGATCGTTTGCCTGTCTAAGTCCCTTGCATGCCTACGCTCTAGCCATCGAAAAGGAATTGATTTCCATGGCAAAGAACAGAAAAGGAAAACAGAAAGCTTTGCCACAAACCGTTGAGGACGAGAACTCCGGTAGGTTAGGTCTGTTCAATCGCCCGTCTTCATCTCGTTTTTCGCCATCATCTTACGGTTCGTTCCGTGACAGACACTATTTTGGAGCACGGGGAGAGTGCCATGCCTGATGAGTGGGGAGGGAACGGTGGAGGTGAGGACGGTGACTATCCGGAGGATGAGTCTGCAACTTGGGTAGGGAATGCGGCCCTCGGTGGCGGCGGTGGAGATGGCGGTTGGACGCAGGACGAGGCAGCTAGTGAAGCAGAACCTGGCGGATGGGGAGACTCTGCCAATGAAGCAGGACCAGGTTGGGAACAGCCTGCCAACCCTGTGGAGGACTGGTCCGCGCCCACAAATCACTCCGCCCCGCCACGTGCACCAGCAGCCAATCATCCTTGGCCTAACTTGGTTCAAGTCGCCGGTATCTATCCTGCCATTCCTCCCCCTTCCGCTTCGTCGTCGCCGATGCAACGCCAAGCACCGACCCTCCGTCATACTTCGGGCCTTGCCAGTTGGCAGAACTGGGGAGCGGAGGCCGCGGCTCAAGCCAAGCCCCTGCGAGGTGCTGCGAATCAGACTCGCGTCGCCTTTGCGAACACACCTACGATGATTCCTAGCCAGTCCTACATGCCCAGCGATCGCTCTGGGACGTTGGCTGGGGTGGTCAATTCACCAAGGAGAGATCGTGCTGGTCCCCCGCCAGCCCCACCTCTGCCGCCGTCAAAGTCGGGCAAGAAGGGCGGCAGGGCGGCTCAACCTCAGCATCACGATCCGTGGGGAAACCAAGACGGAGGGCAGAATGGAATGTGGAACGATGGGGGGGCAGACGTCTCAGGGAATGGGGCAGCAAAATCAGCAGTGGGAGCAGAATCAGCCTTGGGAGCAGAATCAGCAGTGGGAACAGAGAGGTTGGCAGCAGGAGCAAGGTTGGCAACAACAAGAGAAAGATTGGCAGCAGCAGGGAAAAGGTTTGCAGCAGCAGGAGAAAGGTTGGCAGCAGCAGGAGAAAGGGCAGCAGCAGGAGAAAGATTGGCAGCAGCAGGACAATAGTTGGGATCAGGAGAATAAAGGTTGGGAACAAACGGATGATGATGGTTGGGAGAAGCGGGATGGTTCTGAGAGTGCAGCTCATGGAGCCCACGACGGCGGGTGGAACGATGTAGGTGCAAGGCAACAGTACGCTGAATCGCTCGCGAAAACATACGTGCCGAGGGCGGACGACCCATCTTCCTTTCCTATGCCTTCGCGGACGTTGGCCTATGCTATGGATCACTCACCTGAAGGTCTCAAACGCGTTCGGCCGGCTGTGCAGCCTCATGATTCTGGAATGACCGACTACGCTCAACGCAGGTTCGTGGAATCTCATGGTGAGGGGTTGGAGCCTGCCAGTAGGGCATTGTTCGGTCGTGAAAGGAAGGCCAGGGACAGAATACACTGGGGGTTCCCCTACGACAAGGATCCCAGAGTGAGAGATACTTTACATTGGATTCAAGATAAATCGCACGGACTTGGGGCGTTGGGTGTAAGTGTAGTTTATTTTTATCTCATCTTTGCATATCACTTCAGGACGTTGACGCACCATGGACTCATAGTTGGAGAAGTTTCTTCAAGCAAGGGAGCGCGGGGCATTATTCGTGAATGCCTCATATACGCTCTCTGCCGGAGAGCCCGCCCTCGACTGGTTATCTTATCCACAAGTCGTAGAAACTCGCGATAAGCTCATTCAAGAATCAGTTGGCTTTTACGATCCAGCCAAGCAGGTTGTCGTGTTTACGCTCTTGTTGTCTCGAACCGGGAACAGTACCGCCATGTGGAGGCGCAAAGTGACCGTGCCAAACAACATGCAATTGGCGTATGCCCGAGAGATTGAGTTAGCCAAGGCCGCGCTGATGAAGGACTATCCGGTATATGTCGATGAATTAGCGTGCGTAATTGATCTTGATGGTGGTGCGGTGCGACTCACTCTATTGATTCAGCCCTCCACCTTCATCAGCTCTCGCAGTCTCACCGCCAAAAAAGAAGAAGAAGGGTTTCTTCAGAAGATTGTTCAGACTATTCAGAATCCAGTGGTAGTAGTTGCTACTGGGCTGGCCACGGCTCAATCGCGCGTTTTCCATGTTGTTTCGTTTCTTCTGATTGGTCATCACTTTTTTTGATTTTTGCTTTCAGGATGCTCTCGTTGCTTGCGATGTACTACACACTGTATCTAAGTTATGCTTGTATTTCTTCGGCTTTTTTCTGATGCTATTTGGGCACACTTACTACGATTATCCTTATGACTTCACGCTTCGTCCAGCTCATTACTGTTAATTTTATGCGATACAAATTGACGCCTGCCCTGACATAGCTAAACTAACACCTTGGATGCCTTGAGATATAGGAAGGGTCTAAGTTACCCACTTCTTTTTCTTTTCTTGCAGTTTGGACACTCGTAGTTTGCTCTGCCATATATTCATACCATACGATGAACGCGTGTCTGCATCGCGCAGACACGCGACGCGTTCAGCGCGTTCTAATCACATGATCTCTACTTCGCCTTCGTCATAGACGATTCATCGGCGTGTTTTGGCGGCCAGCGGGCTCTCCTCTGCTCTCCTCTCCCCAATGGAGCCTTCAGGTATGATACAAAGGTCTGCGACAACATTTGACAGCTCAAGGCGTGCACCGCCCGACAACAATCACAGCACGTCGCCGCATGTGATGCGTCCAGAAACTCGTGCAGCTATCTTCGCAGCTCTAATCCTTCCTGTCGCTTTTCTACCGTTCTTTGCCCTGAGGAGGCAACTGATAAACCTGCATCGCAAAGTTGATGCGATGGGGGCTACAACGGTCGGTCTTCAGAAGAACCTGAAGACCAGTCTCTTGGAATTGTCAGTCAAGAAGGAGGAGCATGCGCAGATGAGAGGGATGCTGCAGGAGACGCGGCAAAATTTAGAAACCACGCGCGGCGAGCTTCACCGATTGGAGCTGGCTCGCACGGTTGAGACGGGTGAATTGCGGACTCGCCTCAACGAACTTGCGGAGACCAATCAGCAGATGCGGTATGCATAGTTTCCATACATGTTTGACCGCTATGTCGTATGAGGACCGAACTCATATCGCTGATGTGGTTTTTGACAACTAGATCACATCTCTCGCAGTTGCGGGATCTAGGGCTGTCACTCGCTGATGTCGCTGCATTCATGCAGGAGGTTGAGATACAGCAGGGCTTCGTAAACGAGAAGGCAGACGGCTGGGGAATCGACCGTCTCCGGCGTCTTGCACTGCAGTTTAAGACCCTGGGTAAATTGTCGGATCCTCCAGTAAGTGTGTGCTTGAGTTCTAGTGCTGCTTCCCTGATGGGTCCTAAGATCTCACCGGCACCTTCACGGTCGAAGGCAAAGTCGGCGATGCCCAAGTCGAAGGCGACTAGCAGCTCGCAGGCTTGAAGACTCTCTTCCTTCATCGTTGGCATGGTGAATGGTATAACAAATTGTACGATGTCGTCGGCTATCGAGCACCTTGAGGCAGTTATTGCTAGGTAGATGGATATGGTTGGTGCAGCTCGTGTATATTAACTTAGTACTAGAACTGAGACTTGCTGTCAAGGATGACTCCGCTCGTGTCAATGTCGTGAGTAGCCAAGGTAGGTATGGTGCGCGAATGTCGAGACGAGGATGCATCCATAAAAGTGTTGTGGTGCATTTTCCTTGCTCGCTGCTTGTTCGCGCGAGGGCAGGAACTGGAAATCACTGTCCGGGAAACAGGATATGGACGGAAGCCTGGACCGTACGGGCGCGCCGGCTCGGCATTTGCTTTGTCAGCGCCGTGTTTGGATAGACGCCTTAGGCCCAACTACATTACCTCGTTGTATCAGCACCGTTCCTGCCTGTTTTTCATTACAACCATCTCTCCACAGTGGACATGCCCTTTGCTTTTTCCTAATTATTTCCAGAATTTCTTGACTGGCAGCACTGAGCCCCTACAGACAGGGATATGGGCGACTCGGAAGCATATTCGAAGGCTGCACCACTACTCACTGACATCGGGTCGGCTGGTACGCTCGATGGAAAGGACTACACCTCTTTAGAATCAATTCTGGCCTCCAAGATACCACATGGTGCGCTTAGACAGGACTCTGGACCGCCTGAAGGGCCTACGGAGCCGGGTGAAGAACAAGCACTCGAGTCGCACGAGGTCATAGAGTTGCAAGCCTTCAGTAAGAGGAAGGAATGGATAGTGGAAAAGATCAAGGTGAGTTCAATATTTCTATTCTTGTTTCGCGCTCTCACACTTGGCACTTAAAACAATAGTTTCTGGGAAACATGCCGCCGATCGAACTTTTTGCTGGTCTTGACGCCATTCGTAACTCGGCTGACGTTGTCCCTGGGCTACCTACACGCGACGAATTGCAGCGTTGGCTTGTCGAGCATGACAAGATTGAGAAGGAGACAGAAATCTTCGACTCCGGTGAGCTCAAGAAATTCAAGAAATTCACCAAAGGTGTGTGTGACTACCACCATGGCTACATTGGCTCCACCATGAACCCATGTTATTCTTGCAGCTGCGGCCAAGCGCAATCTATCCCCGGAAGATACTGACATTATAGAGCTGACTCTGACGACCATTTACGAGTTTGACAAGCTGTTGCATCTACTTCGGGACAGGACAGCGAAACTGGACTTGCTCGGCGTTCGACTGACTTGGGAGGAGCAGCGCAAGGTTGCTTGGGAAGCCCGACGTAGCATCCTTACTGATCTGCAGAAATTTCTCGCGACTCGTGCTAGATGGTCGCACGGGGTGTATGACGTCGCAAAAATATCGGCAGAAGCTTCTCCTCTTCGAGGTTCCATCATATCTGTTGCGTCGGATGCTTCGACAACATCGTCCCTTGGCTTCTCTCGCACTGTTCGATTCAAGTTAGCAGAGGCTCTTTCTCGAGATGCGGCAATGTTCGCCAGTCGTATATCGTCCCTGCGTCATGGCTCAATCTCTGTGGCTGGAAAAGCTTTGGATAAACTCATAGACAATAGTCGGAAGCCCGTGCCGGACGAATTGCTTGACGAGCAGGACAGGCTGGAGGACCAGGGAATCAATGAGATGGAAAACGTAGGCAAGTTTGTCATGAGCGTAGTCACGCAATGGAGAAAGTGCTGTCATTCTCTTCATATAGCCCATGCTTTCATGTGCTGATGAAGTTAACAGGGCTGATGAGTTCTATGTCGAAACCGCGAAAGACGAGGCTGCCGCTCAAGCTCTACAAGAAGAGATAGAGACTGCGAAGCTTAGTCATCCTTCAGCGCGTCAAGATGCTGTCTACATGTCACGAGCCAACGCAATATCGAAAAGACTATGGGCAAGAGACAGTCCGGCCTCAGCCACGAGCTCGTTCCCCCGTCCCACTCATTCACTCTTCCCAGAACAGACGGCAACAAATAACAGTATCTGTCAAGTGCTTTCGTCAGAGCTGTCCACTGCTTTGGGGTCGGCGCGTGTAGTCGAAAAGAGTGCTCAAGAATACCATGCCACTTTTGAAGCCGTAAAGCGGGTCGAGACGCTCTGTTCTTCCGCTGATGATTTGGTTTCTCGGTACAACTCAGTCGTCTCCCGCCTTCAGGACGGTGTGGCCGCTCAAGATGGCGATGGCGCGCCTCCAGATCTGAGTTCGGAAGCCTGCCTCGATACCACGCAGCACAACTCTTATCTGGCTCTGCTGCCATCCATACTCTTGGAATTGGATGCAGCGAACCAAAGTGCAGACTCTGTTCTTCCGAACGCTCGAGCAGCCCTGCTTTCAGCCGACCAGTTTGTCATGGATCCCGTATTCAAGACAGAATCAGTATCTTCCATTGAACGGTTGGCGTCCTTGAAGGATCAGGCTCGGGGAATACGGGACGACGTGACCGCTCGCGTGAACCAGCTTCGGGAGGTGAGAAGGGTCTGGGTATCAGCTAGCTCGATCTTGCGTGAGTTGGAGGCCATTCGAGGCGATGTCGGCGAAGCGATGGAGCGACACAGATGGCGGTCACAGACGACGTCTTCTAACGGTGCTCCTCTTACTCCAGAAAGCCCCGTGCCGTCATTGCCAGTTTGCCCATCACCCGCGGAATTCATGGATCAGCTGCAGCAATTGGGAACCAACCTTTCGCAGGATGTTCTCACTGGGCTCACCTCAGTGTCCCCCTCGTTAGAACCACAGCTCCGTGACTACATGGCTCGGCGCTGCGGTGGGCTGTCGACCTTCTTGAACCAAGTCAGACAGATGGTCCGATTGGGAGAAAGTATACAAAAGCAGGCTTCCGTTATGTCTGAAGTCCGCAACGAGATGCATGCTTTACAGGTTCGTCTGGAAGATCTCAAAGGGCAATTCGAATTATCGGCAGAGGCGATGCTGGACTCATCGGGTTCCAATGATATACCCCCTGATACGGTGTCTGAGCTGGATGTCGAGATGAGGGAGCTACAGGAGGCTGTTCAGGAATTCACTGACAAACTCCCCCGTCGCGTCATGTTCGTCACGCCAGATACCTCTTCGGGAGGTCTCCAGCATGTGAAAAGGCGCTTCTCCTCTAGTGGAGACTATCAGATGAATGCGTTTAGCTTCACCTCCGCCCTTGAACTGCCCTTCGACCTTCCAACTCTTGACGATGCCGTCCGTACCGACTCCAATGCCTACACATTGGCACTCATGGCCGAGGTATCATCTGTCCAGCGAAAGGCTAACTACCTTCACTTGGCGCAGAAGGCGAGGGAGGTCGACTCGCGGATAGATTCTCTGCTCCAATCTATTTGTCAGGCCTCAGATGGCCTTGGTCCTCTTAGGACATCTCTCGCGTCACCTACGGAACCTTGGCAGACGCTAGATCACCTCAATTCACTCGTGGAAGAGGCGGACCACTTTAGGAGTGACAGACGGTCAGGGATCTCACAAGCTTTTGCTCCGATAAGTGAACTCCTTCGCAATATGGATGCCGTGCCGGGCAGCCGAGACGGTTCATCTGAGACGTTGCTCTTGTCACGGATACATGCGTTAGATCATGCAGAGCTCAAGTTCAAATCCTGGATACAGGATGTCGACTCCTTGAGAACTGAAATATCGGATGCGCAGAGTACTGAGTCTGCACGGTTGGCGGAGGAACGGCGCTTGCAGGAAGAGCAGGAGCGTCTCCGCGCGGAGGAGTTGGCTCGGGGGGAGCGTGAGAGGCTAGAGGCGGAGGAGAGGGCTCGGATAGAGAAGGAGAAGCTGGAAGCCGAGGAGCGTGCTAGAGCGGAGAGGGGGAGATTGGAGGCAGAAGAGCGGAAGAGGTTGGAACAAGAGAGGTTGGAAGCTGAGCAGCGGGCACGATTGGAGCGGGAGAGGCTGGAGGCTGAAGAGAGGGAAAGGCTTGAGCGAGAGAGGTTGATCGCGGAGGAACGGGAGAGATTAGAAGCTGAGGAGAGTGCTCGAATTGAAAGGGAAAGGGCCCGAGCAGAAGAGAAGGCAAGGCTGGAACGCGAGAGGTTAGAGGTGGAGGAGCGGGCTAGGGTAGAACGCGAGAGGTTGGAGGCAGAGGAAATGGCTAGGATGGAACATGAGAGACTGGAAGCGGAGGAGAAGATCAGACTGACGCAAGAGAGATTGGAGGCGGAAGAGCGGACTCGGTTGGAAAAGGAGAGAGTTGATGCGGAGGAGAAGGAAAGATTGGAACGAGAGCGCCTGCATGCAGAAGAGCTGGAGCGTGCTTCAAGGCAGTTCAGGGGCACATCTCGGGATCTTGGAGCAGGTCGGTCTTTACGCCATCTTCCCTATCGTTTCAGGGACTCAAATACAGGCTATAGATGTCTTCGGCTTGCGAGCTGTGCCATCCTTTACAACTGAGGCTCTCGGTCAGGACCTAATCGAGTTGCAAAACTGGATCCATATTCTTAGGAAACGACTTCGCTCTATAAACATCAATTCAGTGGCTCGGCCTACAGCCTCCTCAGATCTTCTTCCTTCACGAGCACAACATGCGCATCTGGCTTCCGATTTCTCTACCTTGACGGGCGAAGTCTCAGTGTTGCCTACATCTGTCGCCACTGGTTCCATTGATCTTGACCTGAGATCACTTAGGAGTGAGGTCGAAGCTTCGCGACCGTTGCTGAAGCGAGTGCAGAAGCTTGCCGACTTCACTCAGGCTGTACAAGATTGTGACACCGCTCTCAGTGATTTCCTCGAGCACATCGACACGTTCACCCCGCCCTGCCCGACCGACCCACTCTCATCAATACACGTGTCTGACAAGTCCCTCCAGCCAGAAGAGCAATTGCGGTCCCGCATATCCTTTACGAGTGGTCTCGTCGACCACATGGAAAAGTCGTTATGCCGTGGTCGCAGATGACTCTCGGGCATCGTCAGAACAAATGCGGGTTGTGCAGACTTGGAACGAGCTTGAGTCTATGGCCTCAGATCAACTCAATGGCAGGAAGTCACGGCCTAGTAGTGCAATCAGCTCTGGTCGAAATAGCAGGGCNTCGATTGGAAGTCTTCGGCCCGTCGTTCAAAAGANGAAGTCCAACCATTTTTCTACTCTGTCTGTAAGCTCTTTCGCTCCGATTCGCGGTCGTCCGCGGCTNAGTACACCTGCACCTGCACCTGCACCTGCACCCCCCTCGACTTCTTCACGGCGGGTTGTGTCTGGCAATGGGGATGCACAACGCAGTCGTGCGTCGAGTAGAATGTCTGTTACATCCGACAATCGATCTNTCTTCGCTACATCTCGATTATACACGTCAACCTTCGCTTCTCGCCAACGTACCACCAGCTTGACGTCCAACGTCAGTCAGGTCCCCAAGCAACCAGTCCTGAACTCGATGGATACGTTCAAACGTCCACGCGCACAGACNGGACAAATGAGGCGGATGGGCTCACCTGCATTGTCAGACNCTTCGTCAACCTCTCGCTCGTTTGTTGCACCCTCTAAATCGACAAATCCCCAATCGCATTCNACATGGAGNCGGGCGCCTCGACTGTCGTTCCCAACTTTACCAGGGAGCTCGCCGCCACAGAATAAAAACCTCCATTCCAGTAAAAGACCGTATATCGCCAACCCTCAGAACAAACTCGATGTGGCTGTTGGCGACGTTGTCAACAGCTTACCGGTGGANATTCATATCAAGGTTGTAGAAGATACGTGGCGTGATCAAAGTGGTAAATATTGGATCGGTGGCGATGAACCAAGGCTTTGCTTTTGCCGCATCCTGCGCTCCCAAACGGTCATGGTACGTGTTGGTGGAGGATGGATGGAATTATCAAAGTAAGTCCAATAATATTGTCTTGTATTTCTTGCTGACCATCTTCGAAAAGATTCATCAAAACACACTTCGCTGACTTATTCCGCCTCTTGCCTCAACATGAAGCAACACCCCAACTAGGATCCAGAGAGGAAAAGTGGATCAGCTCTGCTACCTTANTAGACGCCCCTGTGATCATTACTTCCCGGCCACAACCTCCGCGCACTCCGGAGCCAACGGGTGTCCTCATTCCATCGTTCACATTGTCGACACCCANCGGCAGAAGCCCCCAATCCTTGAGGTCGACCTCCTCTATTGGTTCCTCCCCTCTCACCCCACTACAGTTCATACGACGTGCAGATGCTACTGTGGAAGTCGGAATGCGACCTACCACGCCGTCTAGTGCTTCAATGCGTTCAAGACCTTCCTTATCCAATACTCCCCCGTCACGGACACCCGCATGGAAACCATGATGATCTCATTATCCNTTTTTGCTCAGATGCTCTCCTGACCTAGTTAGTTGATACTCTGAAAATACCTCTTAGTGCTGTCTCTCTCCTTAATTATTTTTTTACGTTCAGTGATGTAAGTAGTATGATCTGCTCGTCTTTGCATTGCTCATTATCATGGACCTGTACTATAATTTGGCCTTGCATAGTTCATNCTTTGATTGGGAGGTTTCATTGGACGCGACGATGGATTAGCGGTCTNGTATCGTCATACTTACCATTAGACACTCCAGTTCTGCTCGCGCTGTTCAGTGTTGATCATCGATCATCGGCGATTGTGTTTCGAGCTGTTTCGAACTTTGGTTTCNGCGACTAACGCCACGTGACCCAGCGCGTACACATCGCGGACATTTGGTTTGAACTTTTACGCTACCGCGAACTCANAACTCTCATCCGTTGACCTTATCGATACTTTTTGCCTTGTCTGGACACCGTTTCGAACTCCATAATAACATGGATGCAGATCTAAAATGCAACCGTCTCACTTGTAGGAGGGCTCTCAACGACAAAGCTGTGGTTGTGAGTGAAATCTTTCCAGAGACGTGCGTACCCAGTACCTTTCAACTTACTGGGGGATGTGACAGACTACCTGTAAGATTCTCTGAAGATACCTGCCNTTGATATATTGACGACTNTTGTCAAGGCTCGCATATCTTCTGTGGTACACCTGGCCCTCCACGAAGTCTAGATGAAATGATGACAAACTTCCGGTGTACATCACTTCATAGTCGACTGTGCAAATGAGCTCTTCAATGCTGCACGGCTTTGCCCAGGTACGTCTCAGATCTNTCCACATTAAATNGTTGCTTACTTGCGTAGCTTGCGAGACGTCTCTTACTGAGCCGTAGGTGTTCCACTGGCCTCGTATTCCTAGTATTCAAGCTGCTTCTTGTTCTTCAGTGATGATGTTGTGGTCAGTAATCACAGTCAGNCTTAATGGTATATTATTGTTATGATTTGATCTTGCTTTTCGTAGGTCTGCTCACTACATCCCTCAAACGATTACAAGACAGTAAGTATATGCGCCTTTTATCAATTCTCAANTNTCCTGCACTCCTCGTGCTCATACACGGATGACCTACANAGTCTGTTCTGTCGGGATTGACTCCTGCGACAATCTTGGAAATTTGCAGCCGGTTTGCCTACGTTTCTTTGTCGACGTTTCACAAAGAGCNCCTACCTANTCAATTGCAGCGCTATATCATTCTGGCAGTATCAGGTTCATCAAGAAAAGTGAAATTGTTTATGAACCAACAGATGCTTTTAACCTCACAGATGATCAGCTCTTTCCAGCAAGCAGTGCTTCGAAACATCAATGACAAGAACGCTCAACTACAGAAGCAACTTGATAACGTTGTAAGAGAAGGTAAGTTTGTGTCATCATCGGAACACCTCAACCGTCATATCATCCCCCCCATTTCAGCAAACGCGGAGATAGGTATCTTGAACAGCAAGATATCCGGTACTATGCTTCCTCAGAACCAATACNGACGGTCTTGACCAGCATATAGAGCTTGAACATGATCTCGAACTGGAGCGACGGAAGATCAGAGAATTCCAGGACAGTGCGAGAGAAAGGGACAAAGAATATCAAAAGCTCAAGGTGAACTTGTAGATGCTATGATCATTTCCTTCGACCCTGTCCGACGTCACTTCTCGCAGGGACAATATGACAAGATCAAGCGCAAGGCCCTTTTGGCCCCGAATCCTGTTGGGACCAATTTCGCAAGGGGTGTAAATCCTGTCCTAGACCAGGAGACAGTAGAAGCACATGTGCCAAAAGTCCGTTCTGGTGCCCCGTTCGGAACGAACANTATGACGGGAGGTGTCGATATCGGTGCCGTAGTGGGAGGGATGGAAGCAAACGGAGTCGGTTTATTATTTATTCGCTGATTTCAAGCTGACTTCTCCTGAACCAGATCCAGAGGACTCCCATTGTGAATCGGACNAGCGGNTCGTTTGGTTCACACGGTCAGCTTTGGCAACATCCCCAACCNTTCCAAGATCGCAACGCTCCTCAACGTCAACAGTTCGCCCAAAATGACCATTCNCTTCAAGCTAGGACGATATCCGACCNCTCCNGCAGTGCACAAGAAGTGGAGAATATGCTCGGCGGAGCCCCGAACCGCGTGCCCTTGCGAACCCACTATCAGGGGACCCAATGGTCTAATGCTGGCCGCACAAGCAGACCTGCCCAAAAAAGTAGGTATCTCGGACGATAAAGATTGCAGTGCTCACNTCTCATAGTATTCGCGCCTTCGACCTCTCGACGTTCAATGGGAGGGTTTAAACCGGCGGGTATCACCACCTCCAGATAACTCCGAGATTCCTCGTCGCATCGTCTCCCATCCCGTGCCNTGCATGCGCCTGTAGTTCCGCTGTATTGTATCTGATCGCTGCCAATACTCTCGAATAGTGTTCATGCAGATACATTACGTGCTGGGTTGCGTTACACATCGTGCCAGGCAGGAGCAAANGAGTAAAGTACAGACANGTGTGGAGCATACGTGTGCGTGAGCGAAATCGTCCAGACATGCAGATAGTGATGCAAAGAAACAAGAGTCAAGCGAGCCAAAGAACGAAAGCATAAAAAGAGATAATAACATCAGTCACGACGTAATGTCCCGTTTTTCTCGTCCTCCAGGTATTGTCCAATAGCGAGAATGTCCTGGCCGGCTCTGCGGAGGTATCCCGCGAGGATATCACGGTCCGCATGAGGTAACAAATCAGCNAATTTGTCTACCTGTCGAACAAATTCTGGGTCGACCTCAGATGCGTTGCCCGAGCGGTTGAGAAAAGAGGGTCGCCTTATGGTGTTGCTCCGCCGTCGGTTTAGCCCCGACGACGCAGAAGTCTCTGAAGCAACTGTCGACAACATGAGCGTCTGCGATCGCTGCGTTCGTCCTGGAGCCACTCGGGGACCACCAGGGACGGAGGGCGCCTCGACGATCACGATTGGTCGGGGATTGGCATTCGGGTTCGGCTTGACGAGAACCTTGCCCGAGGTGTTCGCACTGCGCTCCTTCTCTTTTTTCTGAGTGTGGTTCCGCCCGATAGAAGAGAAGAAGCCACCAGTTGATTTGCTCGCTGAGAAGGGAGTGGAGCGGGCAGACGCCGAAGAGGACACGACGGACAGACGGTAGTTTGTCGCCTGCGCTAGCGCGGGGTAGGGTAGTGCGGGTGGAGGGGCGTTGGGCGGTGGGAGGGTGTCGGTGGGTCTTGGTGAAAGATCAGTGGCTGTGTATGCATCAGGACGGAGGGGAAACGTGGCTTGAGATGAAACGGAACCATTCGATGTGTGCCGAGGTTGAACGGACATGGGTCTCACTGATGGAGCAGCTGGGCCCAGTTGCGCAGCACGAGTTGGATTCCTGGAATTAGCTGATGTGACCATGAGATTGATGACCGATTCGAAGACATGCTTAATTCACCTTTTTGTTTCGTAGCCACTACCCAGTCACCCAGCCCGCAATCATACATCGACAGATCATTGATCTTCTGAGCATATGCAATGGCACGTTCCAATGAGCTTCTCTTAACGAGGACATCATTGCACGACATAGATCGAGGCCAGTTGGAATGTATTTTTGGTCGCGAAGGAACTGATGGAGGAGACGGTGTTCTGGACGATCGGCTACTGTTGCTCAATTTGCCAGATACGATGGATGGTGTGCGGGGTAACGATGAGAAGCGCTTGAGATTAGTCAAAGTGCCTCTAAGAGGGTTTGTTGACAAGCCCTCCTTCTTGCCTTTTGGTGACCCGCGTGAGCTCGTAGGCGCCAGTGAAAGAGAATCCAGGTCAGTTGATGGCCGCCCATTTGAAGAGTCCAAAGACGCGCGAGATCCGTCGGGTGACCGAGGGCGGAGGCTGAGCGAACTATTATCGCGACGGAGTTTTGCTCTACTTTGACTCGCAGCACCAGCAACCTCCATGGCGGGTTCGCTAATGACGGGCGGAAGTGGTACGATGTCCACAGGTGTACTATGGAGAAGGGTCGAGGAGGGCGCAGATGTCAAGCCGGCCTGAGATGCTTTCGAAGAAGGTTCGGGTGATTGTTGAGACTCCATAGAAGCAGATTGCAAAATCAATCTTGAAGGAGGGAAAGCACCTTCGCGAACATGACTAGATGGATGACTGAATGTGCCTTCTACTACATTTCCCGCGCTGTAACAACGTCGATTCGGTGAGAAAACTTACAAAATTCTAATCAAATAGGACTCACTCGGATGAGTTCGTCACGTCTCTGACAGAACGCCTTGACGATTCTGAAGTTCTGGTAGAGTCACGACGTTTCAAAGACGTCACAGATGACTTGGATGCTAAGATGACAGAGACAGCGGAGGACTTTGCGACGTCATCGAAACTGTGCCGCGAACGAGCAGGAGAAGGAGATCGTAAACGAGGGGGCCGTGGGGGTGGAGGGGTATTATGGTCAATTTGGAACATGGCCCTTGGAGGTGGAGGTAATGGGCCGGCCGTTGAATGGAATCCTGGTTGGTAATACAGATATGAAGACGGTTGGCTAGCAGGGAAGCATGGTATAGAAGGTGTTGGAGAAGGCTTGCCAGAGTCGACGGAAGCTTCGGAGCGGATTCTGCCAGAGCCGGACGGACTTGGATGGGACGAGCTAGCGGCCATAGCCAATCTTGAGACATGTTCAGCACTCGGCGTTCCTTCCCCTATGGTAGGCATTGAAGGCACCTGCGCGCCAGCCGGCGTGAAGGGGAGTACCTCGGAAGACTGGGACTGTGGAAGCATAGACGGGGGAAAGCCGTCGACGGGTGAATTGAGGGAAACTTGGGGTGAAGGAGGGCGAGATTTGGGTGTTTGGAATATGTACGGCTTCAGGCTTTGCGTAGGGTCGCCGTGTGTGGTGAGAGCGCCTCCCAGCTCAGGGATGCGACGTGTTCCAACGATCCCAATATCTCGTGAAGATGTCTTTCTATGGACCCCGTCCCTCCCCCTCTCATGCACCGCCTCCGAAATAGAACGTTGATGACCGGTCGGGGTGCTGTTGCGCAAGCCGCGGTGCACTGGATCCGACACTCTAAAGCTACCTGCTACAGGCGCAGAGGAAGGAGGAACAAAACCTGGCAGGGTGTCGAAAGGTGCATCGGTTTGTGAAAGAGCAAGATCATGTACTCGAGAACCCAAGCCGCGGCGTGAAAGCAACGTGTCGGGAGACGTATTCGCCTCACTCGTACCTCGGGAACCCGGTTCAAAGCTAAGCGACGGTGTGGACGGCGTGTCGAGTCCGGTAACCCCGACGCGCTGTGTGTCTGCACCTCCTTCGAACTGATCATTGGACCTCCATCTATGCTGTCCTCCAGCTATCTCCAACGCGTTTAGCTGTGCGCCATGATCTGGAATGGGTTCATTAGGAGTTTGCTCACTGCTGCGTGGCGACAAGTCCGAGGAATATACAGAAGAGGATGACGATGAACTGAAGGACCGCTCTACTGTCGCAGGCTGTGGAGGCAAAGTGCCTTGGTCATTAAGTCCATCCGGTGCATATGTCTTGCCTGCATGTTCTGACTGGTAATAGGACAAAATGCCCTCAGTATCTCGTCGGATCATATTTGGACGAGGTGTAGGTTCTGCAGCGCTTGTTGTATGAGATATCTCTGAAACTTGATGCAGAGCATTGCAGACCGGCCATACCTGTTGCGTATACGAGTTCATCAACGGTCGCATAGTCGTTCGACTGGAGTTGAACAGAGGTCATTCTGGCGAGCAGGGCCCTCACAGATGGAGTGAATATAAGTTAAGGTATGGATGACATGAGCACAGACAACGCCGCAGGCTTTTGTGTTGCCTTATGCCTATTACTTATCAGCGCGACGTGTCTCGAGGGAACTGTTCGCGTTGCCACGTGCTGTGCACATCAATTCCGCCCATTGCGAACCACGCTCCGCAATGCGCGGCCGTCTCAATTTGACGCTAGCAAGCATGGGCATAGTAGACGGCAATACACATGCTCTGATCTGCTATACCAAACACACTGTTGTACACCACAAACCAACAAAGAGTCCGCTTCACCATTCCATCTTCTTGCTCTGCCTCGCCGGAGCGACCGGGATTTTCTTCCCCTTATAGCCAAACCCATCCAACCACGGCCACACCTCACTCCGCCGCTCCTCGAACTCCTCGATAGCCGCTGCCTTCTGCAATGTCAGAGCTATGTCATCAAGGCCGTTGAGCAGGCAGTGTCGACGGAAAGGATCCGTGGTAAAAGCGATCGCTGGCTTCCCGTTCGCTCTCCGCACCTCCTGCTTCTCCAAGTCGACCTCCAACTCCAGTCCAGCCTCAGCATCCTCCGCCAATGACCGACAATCGGCCTCTGACAAGGCGACCGGCAGCATACCGTTCTGCATGGTGTTATTTTGGAATATGTCAGCAAAACTGGGCGCGATGATGCAACGGATCCCGAAATCATTTCTGCGGGAAAGGGCGATCAGCGTGATGCGACAGCCTTACAGGCGAGAAAGGGAGCCGAAAAAGAAGACTTACAAACTCCATGGTGCATGCTCACGCGAGCTGCCGCAGCCAAAGTTCTTCCCCGTGCAAACGAGAATCTTCGACTTATCGTACGGCGCACGATTGAGGATGAAGTCCGTATCCTCGCCAGTTCGTGGGTCCTTGCGTAACGTATAGAACAGAGCATTCGCAAGGCCAGTCCGCTTGAGTGTTTTCAAGAACTGCTTAGGAATGATCATATCGGTATCGACGTTTTCGATGTGCAAGGGCGCAGCAATGCCCTTGACTACCGTGAACTTCTCCACACTGGAAGGCGCCTCGGCAGGGGGAAGTTCCTTCGAAGACACAGAGACGGCAGGTTTTTCCGGCGCAGGGGATGGCAGGACAGGATCGGTGAGGAACTCGGATCTGCTGACCGACTTCAGCTTCTCACTAGATGCGGCATTTTGACCGAGGAACTTGCGGACGTCTGACAACTTGCCTGTCATGGCGGCAGCGGCGGCCATGGCAGGGCTAACCAAGTGTGTGCGACCGCCTGCACCCTGACGGCCCTCGAAATTCCGATTGCTGGTACTAGCGCAACGCTCACCGGGCGACAGCTGGTCGGGGTTCATGCCCAAACACATGGAGCAACCAGCTTCTCGCCAGTCGAAGCCTGCACGCTTAAAGATGACGTCCAGGCCCTCTGCCTCCGCGTGCTGCTTGATGATGCCGGAGCCAGGGACGATCATCGCCTGCACATTCGGCGCAACC
This sequence comes from Bondarzewia mesenterica, assembly GCA_004802705.1. Taxonomy (NCBI): domain Eukaryota; kingdom Fungi; phylum Basidiomycota; class Agaricomycetes; order Russulales; family Bondarzewiaceae; genus Bondarzewia; species Bondarzewia mesenterica. The sequence continues at coordinate 33,786 of SGPL01000028.1, read as the reverse complement.
TTCGCATCGGGACCAGCGGCGAGAACGATCCTGGCAGCGGAGCGAAGATCCTCAATGCGGCTATTCGTACAAGAGCCAATGAAGACTTTGTCGATCGTAATGTCCTCCATGCGGGTGTTTGGTGTAAGGCCCATATACTTCAAGGATCGTTCGACAGAGCTACGCTTGACGGGATCAGAGAATGAGGTAGGATCAGGGACAGTGCCAGTAATGGGGGCGACATCCTGAGGAGAGGTGCCCCATGTAACCGTGGGAATGATGTCGTCGGCGCGAATGTTAACCTCGATGTCGAACTCGGCCCCTTCGTCCGACTTCAAAGTTTTCCAGTACTCCACTGCACGATCCCAGGCCTGGCCTTTCGGCGCCAAGGGACGGTTTCGCAGATACTCGAATGTTACCTCATCAGGAGCGACCATGCCAGCACGAGCACCAGCTTCTATTGACATGTTGCAGACACTCATCCGCGCTTCCATACTGAAACCGCGGAAGACAGAGCCGGCGTACTCGATAACGCTTCCAGTACCGCCTGCTGTTCCAATGACACCAATAATGTGGAGGATAACATCCTTGGAGGTGACACCTTCATGAAGATTGCCATCAACAGTGATACGCATGTTCTTGCCCTTCTTCTGCAGCAAAGTCTGAGTCGCGAGGACATGTTCGACTTCAGATGTACCGATTCCAAATGCCAAGGAACCGAATGCACCATGGGCTTGAATGAACGATGAGCTGCTGTCACAACGTGCATCAATGTTCGTAGCACGTACTGGATGTATGCGAGTCACCACAAACACAAGTAATACCAGGGAGCTATGCCAAAAAGTTTCAATCCCAGTGTGCAAACAATCGATAAGTCGAACGCACCGTAAACCCCTCTTCTGGGCCAATGACGTGCACAATGCCTGAGGGGGGAAACGATGGGCATATCAGAACCATTGGTCATTACTGTTCAGGAAGTATAGTTGCATACCCTGACGCCTATCCGTCATGCCAAAGTAAGTCAAACCAAATTCCTTCACGTTGTCCTCCAACGCCATACATTGCGCTCTAGAATCAGGTTCTGCAATGAAAAGGGGGATTGAAGTGAAATTTTTTTCGTGAGACGGTCCTGGAGCGAGGATTTAGTGCGAAGATGGCCTTGGTACGTTGTAGATGGACTCACGGAATATTGTGGTCTACGGTCGCAAGAGTGCAATCGGGACGGCGAACGGGACGATCAGCATTTCGCCTACATCACGAACGTTTAACCAATGTACCATCATGACGAGGAAAGATGAGCGACAGGCACGTACAGTCCTTCAAACGCCTGTGGACTTGTGACTTCGTGCACAAGGTGACTAAACCCAAGATCAACGAGAAGAACGGCACAGCTGAGTTGGAGGACCACGTACCGATCGATATAGATGAGAGCCAATCCATCTTCCTGAACGTCTCTGCAAACACCAGCGCAAGAAGATGAGTATGACGTCTTTGCAAACTTGAATTCAAATGAAAAGACACGGACACAACGTGGTCGTCCCAGATCTTGTCGTACAAGGTGCGTGGTTTTGACACTGGTGCGGGCATCTTGATTGCGTCGTAAATTTCAGAATTGAGAGCAGAATGGATAGCAGGAAGTGAGAGTGCGAGGTGAAGTGGTGTGTCTTATAAGAAACAGGAAGAGTGTTACTGGCTGGAGCGGTCGGCCGAATTTTTTCTCGGAGATGGACCCCGAATGACCAAACGGTGGCGAGGCCATGGCTTCGGTCCCATCGGCCTCGGAGCGGAGAGCTCAGCCGACTCATGGTCCATGAATTCGACTCCAAATCCTCCAATGCACAGAATCCATGAAAACAAAGCACTGCAGATGTTGTACGATAATTCAGGGCGGATAATTTAGGTCTCTGGATCACAGGGTGAGAGGAGGAAGAGATGATGTACAAGATAAGTGGCAGCCACTCTTGAGCCCGAAACTTCCGCTAGCACGGCCGAAAAATATTTCGGATACCTAAGACAATGGATTCGAGCTTCTTTTGCCCATAGCAGTCACGATAAAATCTCGAGTCAAGGAAGAAATGCACAGAGCTCGTCAATAAGAGGAGATCTGAGAAATGAACGTCAGAACAAGAACGTTCGGCAAATGCCGGACAAACCTTGAGAAAACAACTGCACAGTTTCTCAGCCACCAGTCCCACGATCAGTAGTCAATCCATACCGCAAGCCCAAGGCCGCCAGCCACCGTATAGCAAGCTCAAGTCGACATCAAAATGGCCAAATCCAAGAAGTACGTCTCTTTCGCTTGATGGTTCGTCTGGGAGTATACTGACGGCCTGAACCAGTCATACCAATCACAACCAGAGCAAAAAGGCTCACCGCAACGGTATCAAGAAGCCCACGTCTGGCCGGACACGGTCGTTGAAGGGTGTACGTCCCCTTTCGAGTCCATTTATATCTATTGAGACGCGTGATACTGAAGAAGTACATTTGTAGGTCGATGCTAAGGTATCTTGAATTTCCAACGAGTCCGAAGGGCACATACTGAAATGTTGTTTTAGTTCCGGCGGAATGCTAGATTTGCTCTCGTCGGTTCGGTTCGTTATTCATTATTCTCTCGTTTCGTAGCTGGCCATCTGATGAAAGCTCTAGCGCAAAGCACGATTGGAGGCCAAAGCAGCGGCAGCATCATGATTTCTGTCCCGTTACTAGACGAGAGAGCGGGCTTACGACTTCGGGGAGATTCAGCCAGACCGTTCGATCAACGCATCGTGTATTGTCATTCGCCATACCTATGCCATATGCCTAGGTCACCACACAAAAGAAAAGCTTGCAAAAACATCCATCTCGCTGCGTGATACAAGTTCTTTTTGACTTCTCAAATCTGAACCTTTCACTACCAGTCATGCGCTACGGCCTGTGGGCACTGATCAGAATACGCGTAGCTATGATCTGCCTACTCATCCTTGGTTCTGAAAAGCACCTGCGCCTTTGTCTTGAGTCGCGCGTGCTATAGTCTGCGACAATCTGATTGCCTGCGTAATTCAACTTGAAAGACCAGATGGTAACACCGAGATGGGCGAAGACGTACCGCAGCTTGGTCAGGAGGCAATGCCCCCTTCGCCATGTTATGTTTACCTGGCCTTAACCTCCTTCCAACGATGCGCTTCACATTCTCGAGGCCCTCGGGTGTCGCCAACACTTTCGCGCACTCTTCGTCAGTCACTATGTGTCCTTCAAGCAATGAGAAGAACTTGAGGCGCAAAACGGCCTTGATGCGTTCGAATTGGTGAGTTGTGTACCACCCATCTCGTTCCTAGATGCCAGGACGATCAGTTTCTTGTCTTGGCTAGGAATCTACGAAGGTATAATTACATTGCATGTTTCTCGGACCTCCTCTTCATCCTCGATCATCTCCTTGAGCAAGGGGTCTTCGATATCACAAAGCTGGAAAGCAGCTGTCTCTTTCGTTATTGTCACACCATCAAAGATATGTGATCTGTTCATTTAAAGTCGAACCCTCTATTTAACCGAAGTAATGTCATCAAAAAGCACATACCTTCGATCGTCTTGTACTCTCTGTGTGTTGGCACGCTTTTGCGTGGTGATAGAATGTCGAGTCTCTTGCCGGCGCGTGATGACGGAAGGACGAACAATTGCATGGTTAAGATTCCTGAAATAAAGCCTCTGGTAACTGTCGCAGGAGCACGATCTTGTCAATGTGAGCTATGTGAACCCGATTTTGCAAACACGCACAATCTTGCTCGTTTCTCTTCTCGAGGATCGTAACCAAAGCGGACTAGTGTATCTCGCCACGGACCATCCTGGAAGACATAGCACGACAAAGGTAAAAGCACCTTTGAGCTGTCCGCGTAGATCAATTTTGATGAAAAAAAGGGTTAGCTTGTATGTCCACATACTTATGGATCTCTCGAGCTTCCGCTGCAGTGAACTGATTGAGGAGGGCTGCCCGCGTCCATATTGGTCGCTCTTGGAAGCGCTAGAGACAGTCAGGCTTCCGGATGGCAAATAGGGAAACCTCAGTGAGAGCTGACCTCTTCGAGTGCCTTGAGTAATTTCTGATCAAATTGATCACGAATTTCCTCGCAATTTGGTGGGGGATTTTTGGGGACCTTCACGGAGTTATATCAATCAAATGCAAGTAATAACAGAAAACAACATACGTCTCTTTCTGAAAACATGATAGACGCAGGGCCAAACCCTTTCCACCGCATTTTATTGATGAGTCTTTTCTTCTCCTCGCCCGTCTCTTCGTCGACGGTAGTAGCGACGACAGACATGGGATTTGACTTAAAGCTGACGCCCTCATTAGTACATGCGGCCGCGAGCAAAGAAACAGACCGAACTTGTAGTTCTGAGGAATGCTCTGGCGGCTGAACAACGGCGGAGGGAATAAGCGTAGATTGCTCTTCATATTTGACGACCCCTGCGTAGCACCATCTGTCAATTGAGGATCGATGGCCATGGCCATGGGATCTTTGGGAATGACGTAGTCCTCCTTCTCCGCTGGGATGCGAAACTGGCGGATGGTATCGACTGTGGAAGTTGTGACTCGCAGGTACAGGGAGAGAGGTGTGAACTTACCATCCATGTTGCCCATTGCCATGCGCAGCTTCGCAATAGGATCATTCATATCCGGTTGAAACTGATAGTCAGCCATGCCTGACGGAAGTTTCTCTCCATAAAACCTGCATTCACGAGGAAATCAGCAAGACAGAGTGCTCACTTCGAAACCTCGCCGTCTTTGAGATAACACCAATAGCGTCCGCGGTATACTCTCCGATGAGTTCTGTCTCCCCAGTCTCTGGGTTCAGCTTCCGTCTCTTCCTCTTCACTACCTTGAGCAAAATATTGCTCGTAGGAACGACGTCACCCGGAATAGGATGCGAAAATGGATTGTTTGGCCTCATATTTAACTCCAAAAGACCATCATGCTTTGATGCATTTTTCCGGAATGCTGCATTTAGACTGGACTGTCCGCCCATGGTGTGCACGGCTTGGGGTACGGAGGCTGGCCGGACATAACCTGGGTACTCTATTGAGTAGAAAGACGTCGTCGGGAGAGGATGCTCAGGTGCTGCAACCGGCAGCGATGTAGATGCAGTGGAAGAAGGTCCTGCTTCCATACTTTACAGGAAATGCTTCGTAACAATGAGGAGAGAGTTGAGATCGAAAGTCGTGCAATGCAAACTTGCGGTGGACCGACGCGCCTGGGTCACGTGATTTTGTTAAGATATTGAAGAAATTCAAAAGTAATCCAGGAAACATCGTACGCAGACAAGGAGGAAGAATACAGCAGAAGACATGAATATTATACTATGCATCGCCCTTGGGCGGTTTGCCTTTAGCCATGAACATTATATCCTGCATAGCATCCTACAGGAAAATGTGTGAGAGGAAGTGCAAGCAAATACTAAACATGCTCACCTCTGAGTCCATATCAATGCCAGCCTTCTTCAGCTCAGCTAGAACGTGTTTTACTCCCCTAATAAACTTCCTGTTTGTAGCGAGTCGGAACAGCTCCATGTTAGATGGTGGTGTCGTCGAATTGATATCAATACCTGACTCATTCCACACGTCAACATACATTGAATACACAGTGAACAATGGTTAAGCACACGCACCATTTTCCTTCACCAAGGTCGCAAGATCAGAGAGGGCTTTTAGCGCGTCTGGCTTGTCTGCCAGTTTTTTGAACAATTCTGTATGTTTGATATTGTTCACGAAGTCGGATGGGAGCTCGGCAGCTTGTCGCCGAGGTGTCACGGATAGATGGCGAACAGGCGGGGTAATGATGGGTCTGTAGAGTCTCTGAGCAGAAATGGTACGGAAAGCCAGCCGAAATGATTGTTGTCCTAGCATAGTTGCGAGATGAAACCCAGAGAAACTTGGAAGTTGGAGCTGAGGCGAGTAAAGGATACCAAGGAAGCGTGGGAAACCGGTGATCTACTCAATATCGCCGAGACGCGACGCGTCGCGTCCAAGCCTCCGAGGCACGGTGCACTACGTACAATTATGGATGACGATTATTATTCCGTAGAATCTATCCTCGCAGAGAATCAGGTGAGTATTTGGTTTGACCGTCCATTCTCTTGCGCTCATGTAGTCACAGAAAATTCAATGCACTTTCAAGGTCGACATCCCGGACATGGGGCATCTTGACGGTGGGAAGGAGCGCGATGTAAGTAATTCGTCGCTGTTTAGCTCCTCATCTTTGCAAACACTTTCCTGAGAAATAGATCAAAGCGCAAAGCAAGATACAACTACCCTTGTGGATGGCTTATATCCTGATCTACTCGTTCGTCTGGCGAGTTCTATTCTTTCTACGATTGCTCATTTGCCCTATACAGCGACTATGCCGATTTCATCATCCCAACACCCTTCAATTTGCGGGTCCGGAATGCTCTCAACGCAGAAGCCAAAAGTGTGCGGTTATCGGGACTTGTCGGCGCAGGAGGGTGGTGGTATGGCTTTGGGAAGATCATCATGCGATTGTGAGTGCACCTCCACTATCTCATGTTCGACAGAGTATCATAACGCAAAACCAAACAGGCTAGACGATGTGCCAGCAAACGAGATGTCCAGCGTACTGACCAAGGTGAGTCACCTTCTTCTCATCTATCACCCTGTTCTGCAATCCGCAAATCTATTGTTGCACCTAGACATTCCGTAGTCGCCTAGTGGAAGTCATCGACCAGGCACAGCACTTCGCTGCGTTGGGCCCAGCAGGTGGTGGACAGTCAGGCGATGTTGCGCAGACATTTAGAGAAGGACTTGACGGCACTGAACGAGAATGTGAGTATCCAACACAGCCGCCTCANCCCNAATTCAACTCACGTATCCTTTCGGCGAAAGTGTTTGCTCTTGCGCAGGAAAGTACCAAACGAACGAAGCGATGGTACGAGTCGACGGATAAGGGGAGGCGATAAGTGGAGAGCTCATGTGTTGTCTAGACTGGGTATCTTGTATTATGGAAGAATATGTATTGCTATGATGTCTTTTTACTTTCTTCCATTGGTTCCATCTCTTTCGGCGGGATAGGTATGTTCTGCAACTCATTCACGAACCTGTTACGCCAGCACGCGTCAGCCAGATCGACACAAGATTCAAGATATTCACGCACCATTTCACGCTGGCCCAGAGCAACAGCTCTATACATATCAAGGCTAGAAGGTGAATATTCCCCGACGTCACGACTGCGAGAGAGAATAGGACGAAAAACAAGAATGCGAAAGCAGCGTCGAGAATCAGTAAGAAGGTGGGGTCAAGAGACGACCCAGGCGTGAGGATGTTAGACATAAATGAGTCATCTTGAGGATCAGTAGACGAAGACATGCGACGCAATTATTCGAGTTTTCGAATTCAGCGTTCTCAATGATCTCAGAGAGGTCGGAGTTGGACCGTTGACTCGCTGTCGAAGCATGCGGTTGTCTCGAAATGGAAATTACGGGAAATCCTACTGACCCGATCAGCTCGAGGTCCGGCCCAGTCTTCAATTTCTGCCGTTCGAAGGTGGGGTCGACGCGATGCAGTACCGACACTGATGAATGTCGTATAAAGGAAGCCTATATTGATCACATATATACATTTCCCAGCACCCGCCCAATGTCCTGAGCTATTTCAGCGGTGACGGCAACGCCGGGTGGTGTTGTTCACATTTTGTGGCAGGTATCATACATGCAATTTCAATGCTGGGATACGCGGAACTCCACAGGGCTTCTGGAGTAGATCCCGGAGATACAGTGATATGGCGGCGAAGAACATAGGTGTGTGGGGAACTGGTACGGCCACTGGGATGCCACGGCAAGCGCTGTGCATAGATATAATGTCCAGAAGAATGTGAGTTCTTATACATACCGAGACTACTAAGCCCAAGTGAAGAGTGTGCCATGTCGATCACTAAACCCACGTAACTCGCCCTCCCTTTCGTTCCATTGCCAGACAATCTCATCATCCGTCGTATAAGGGGTGCAGAGCCGAAATCTATGTGTGAAGGACGGTTGGGGTGATTGAGGTGGAGAGTCGACCGTCGTCGGAGTCGCTGAAGGGGTGACTCACGTTCATGGGAGCCTAACTGAGGGATATAGACGAACGTACCCGGCTCAAAGGTGCCTACCCACTCAAAATAGCGCTGTGCGAGGGCGGAGACGGATTCTTTTCTGTGCGATCTGTTGACTGACTCGTGTTCTTCTCCATCGTCAGCGTCGGCTGAAAAAACGGGACGCTTCAAGACTGGCAGCTTTAATTCATCCAGGCGAGAGTCCATGAGAACAAGAGCCACAGGAGATCTGCGAGAGTTTCTCAGATATCAATTGAGCAGAGTCACCCACGAAGATAACTGTACTCAGGCGTATGAGCCGACAAAGAGGCTGACAGTGCCGAGGCATGTGCTATCAGCGAGAGGTAAGACGAGAGGGTGTGACTATCCCAACAAGATTGGTGGTAGCATTGATATTGAAGAAAAAACCAACGTACGTAGTTGAGGAGTTGCCGTCAAGAAAGTAAGCGGACAATTCGTGCAGCACGAGCAGAGATGGTGATGCGCTGAGCGTAATTTTCGAGGGAAGGGAAGGATCATCTGAAGTTTCGGATACCTTGAATGCGGAGAGGAGAAGGGCGAGGTGCAGAGGTGACGGTGGGTAACTGCAGGATTTGCGTAATCAAAGACCTGTCCACGACGGGAGCCAAAAGAGCAGACAAACAAGATGTCGATTTTAGACAGAACCTGAGATACAGCACCATATCCACCGCACTCGTTCAGCCAGTCGTCATTAAATTCTTGCAAAGCGGTCAGGAGCTTCTGACGAGATGGAGAGAGAACAATTCCCTTGGTGCCGGGCCTATCGACAACATGGGTGAGACATAGATGAAAGACAGCGGACGGGTGATATGGGCCTTTGATCAATAATGTTTTGAAGTCCGGAAAGTTAGGGCTAGGAAGGGGAAACAAACTCGTCATTTTTTTTTGTTGAACATGCTCGTTGACGAGTCTATCAACTTGAAGCTCCGCGGCAAAGACGGTATTGCCATATTTAGGTCAAATTATGACCAGGAGAAAAATTTCGTTGGATTTGAAGATGATTCTCAGAACGACGCAAGTGATCGGCTTGAACATTCGACTGCCACTACCTACCCTGCATACACCCCACACCTTCCCACCAACCTTCATCTTGATTCAATTCATACCACATCTACAATGAGTGGGCTTGCTGATGAACTTTTGGCCGATCTTGATGGGCTGTCCGACAATGGAGAAGTGCCAGAGGAGGAGGAAGAAGAGGCCTTACCACCAACCAAGGGCCTGAAGCGCAAGGCGCCTGGATCCGATGAAGAGATGTCCGACAATGAACTGGGTGAAGGGGAAGAATTGGAGGGAAAGGAAGCAGGGGGGGCTCATGCTGCAAGGGGGCATAAAACCTGCGGAAGAGTTGGACGTGGAAGAGGTGCAGAGAATGGAGTTGGGTGGAATAGACGACGTGACTAAGATCGCAAAGCTGGAAGGGAGCAAGCGCATGGCCGATATCCTCAAAGTGCGTACCATCGCCTCGTGTGAGGACGCGTCGTAGTAGTGTGGAACTGACATTGGAGTTTAGGAAGTTGAGAAGTACCAGGCGAACCCTTCGTCGGCAGAAGCAATGTCCATGCCCGCGCACTCCAACCCCGAGTACAATCTGATCGTGCAGGCGAATAACCTGTCCGTGGACGTGGACAACGAGGTTCTCATGGTGCACAAGGCAAATCATCTGTGTCTGGTCGTCTGCATATCTTCAGGTATTGACCATTTTCTATCTTCGCGTTGCATTTTCAGTTCATCCGAGACCATTACGCCCCAAAGTTCCCCGAGCTAGAGCAGTTGGTCGCCGACCCCAACATGTATATTCGTTCTGTACGGGTATTGGCAAATCACGACGTATGTCATCTCTAACGCTACCTCCAGATGAAAGAGCTTACCGCCCTTATCTTCTGCCCAGGATCCTACTAAAGTGGACCTCCAAGGCGTCCTTCCTCCCGCCATCATCATGAGTGTCCTTGTCACAGCAACAACTACTTCTGGACAAGCTCTTTCAGACTCGGACTGGAAGGCAGTAGAACGAGCTTGTGACTTGGCCGACCGATTGGAAGAGGCTCGTAAGAAGGTACGCTTGACCCTCCCCTTCCCCGAGACGAGGGCCAACCAATCCTGACCCATGATCCCTTGCCCTGCAGATATTCCAGTACGTCAGTTCGCGAATGAACATTCTAGCCCCCAACCTATCCGCTATTGTCGGGACCACAACAGCTGCCAAATTGCTCGGCGTGGCAGGCGGGCTCAGCGGGCTCGCGAAAATGCCGGCATGCAACGTCCACGTATGTCCCATCGAACTCGCCACATTATAATTCAATCTCATTCTTTTTGTGTGGATGTTCGCATGCAGCTGCTCGGCGCTCAGCGTAAAATCACGGCAGGTTTCTCGACAGCCACGCAACGTCGCCACACGGGCTTCATCTACCAATCCGAAATCGTGCAGCAGACGCCGTCAGAGTACCAGCTCAAGCTGCAGCGCACGGTCGGCGCCAAGAGCGTGTTGGCGGCGAGGATGGATCTGGAACGGAGACAACGCGACGGTCAGCTCCCTCTCCCCAGTTCAATATGCGAGCATGTATGACTGACAGTGTGGGTCTCATTTGGACAGGAACATACGGGGAAGAGCTACGCGACAAGCTCGAGAAGCACTTGGACCGCCTGACCGCGCCTCCGCCTTCCAAGGTCATCAAAGCGCTCCCCGTGCCCAACGACGGGCCCAAAAAGCGGCGCGGAGGCAAACGGTGAGCCGTGCTCAATGACTGAATGAAATGAGACGTCTCACATGCGCTGTTCGTTCGTCCAGCGCGCGCAAGGCGAAAGAAGCGTACGCCCAGACGGAGCTGCGCAAGCTGTCGAATCGGATGGCGTTCGGCGAGACTGAGGAGGAGGTCGGCGCGTTTGGCGAGACCAAGGGGTTGGGCATGATCGGCGTCGGGACGGGCAAGGTCCGCGCGAGCGTCGGCGAGGCGAAAAGTCGAGGCACGTCTTCCCTCTCTCTCGTGTGTGTGTGAACGAGTGCGCTGACAGTGATAACTATCGAACAGCCAAACTGTCCAAGGCGAACAAGCTGCGGACCGCAGCGCTCACGAGGGCCGCGCAGTCTCANTCGCAGACGTCGGGCACGGCATCGTCCCTGATCGTGACGCCCGTCCAAGGCACGTCTCGTTCTCTCCTCCCAGTCCCAATTTATCTGTTTTTTCCTCTCTTTCTTTCTTTCTTTCTGATACCAGCTGATCCTAACTGCTCATCTGACAGGTTTCGAGTTGACCAACCCGGCGGCGGCGGCGCAGCGCGTGAAAGAGGCCAACGATCGCTGGTTCGCGGGCGGGACCTTCTCGTTTGTCGGGCAAAAGGGCTCGAGCAGCAAGTCCTGATGGACGGTCGTGTCTTTTCTCACACCTGTACAGTTCGTTATATATATTTCACGTTAGGTGCTCTGGTCATGTATGCACGGAATGCATGCCGAATTATCATCCGCTGCGAGTCTCCTAATCCCCGCATAAACCGGTGCAACGCGACGAATTGACACTCGCCGCTGTACGTCGTCTTATGAGATGCTATTTGTCTGACAGTAATTACACAGGATCGTTCAAAAACAAAGACCGAGTCCATTATAATCGCCGCTAAGCAAGTTTGTCGTTCACCAAACTGGGTTCAGCGAGACAATGGTCTATAGTTGATGCTGATGCTCAGTTTCTGAAAGGTATAACGATGTTATGAATGCATGTGAAGTATATAACTGTAAATGCAAAAGGGGTAAAAGTATCGTACACTACAAAACTCCGATAGCAAAACGAGAAGGACGACAATGGGAAGGGTGTCGGGCGGGAGCGGGGACGATTACTCTCCCGGATGCGCGGTAGCTATGGTCTCGCCTGTCACTGCGCTCTGCGAGACGTCAATGAAGCCTTGCTTTTTGGGGTCAGCCATCTTGGCGCGCTTGGATTGGTAGTCCCGAATGGCAGAGCGGATGGCGTCCTCGGCGAGCACTGCATGGGAAAGCATCAGCATCAACCGACTCAGAAGTGGAGAAAAGGTATATATTAAAAAGAGACGCACTGGAACAGTGGAGCTTGACGGGTGGGAGGGCGAGCTCCTTGGCGATTTCGGTGTTCTTGATTTTGCCGGCCTCTTCGAGGGAGAGGCCCTTGACGCGCTCGGTCATGTACGAGCTGGAGGCGATGGCGCTGCCGCATCCGAATGTCTTGAACTTGACATCTGAAATGATGCCGCTCTCGTCGACACGAATCTGCAGCTTCATCACGTCGCCGCATCTGAAGCGAAAACGATTGGTCAGCGACCGGAGGGACGACGACGACGGCAACAGAGCGAGAGAGACTCACGCTGGTGCGCCGACGAGGCCAGTTCCGACATCTGCGTCGTTCTTTGGGAGCGAGCCCACCTGTTGTAGAGGATGGTTGAGTGAGCGAGGGAGATGAAGTTATCAGATAGGGATTTTGGGGCCGAGACTCTGACGTACGTTTCTGGGCCGCTCGTAGTGCGAGATAACCTTTTCATGGTATGCGCGAGCGAGTAGTGGACGCGCGTTGACCGCAGAAGCGCGGGGGACGGCATTGAGGACGGATTTTGCGAGGGATGAGCGGAACATGGTTGATGGGAAAAGGGAAAGGCGAGAAGAACGGAATGCCGTGGGTCGGTTTGCATGACCGCTGCGTCAGGTCCGGCAGGCGGAGCTTCAACGTGCTCCAGCCAATCGGAGTGCTGTGGCGCTCGACTCGTGATTGGCTGGGATCAGGGCGGTCCAATTGGGTTCGGCCGTGGGCTCTTTCTCTCGTCCGTGACACGCCGTGACCGACATGTCCCGCAACCCCTCCGCCACCGCCGACTCTCTCCCTCCAACGGCCAGGGCAATCGCGCTCCTCCTCGCGTCCACTCCCACTGTCCAGGACGCGCAGCCCGGTGTCCTGCACCAGCTCTTGGAGTTCTCCCACCGTTACACCTCCCACGTCCTCTCCGACGCCCTCATCTACGCCGAACATGCGGGCCATCCAAACAAAATCGAGATGGACGACGTCGTCCTCTCCGTCCAGGCTCGCGTAGGCTGGGAATTCGGCGGTCGCGTACCTCAAGAGGTACTTCTTTTTCGTCCCTAACATCCGTCTTGTCTTGACACCGCCGCAAATTTCTTATCCAGTACACCCTCTCCCTCGCGACCCAAACAAATGCCCAACCCCTCCCCGCGGTCCCCGAAACCTTCGGGCTCCGCCTCCCACCTCCCAACGAATGTCTCACCGCAGTGGACTTTGACATCATCCCCAACAAACCTCCACCCGCCGTGAAGCAGTATGACGAGGAAATCGAAGAGGTCGAAGAGTCCGCGTCCGAGGAGGACGAAGACATGGAGCTAGCGCCCATACCCATGCCCTCGCAGCCCCCAGCCCCTGCACCATTAGCGGGCCCTATCAGCGCCGTGCACACGCCTTCGGACGTCGATATGGTTAACATGGAACGGGTCATCGCTGCCGTGCCGAATGAGGTCGAGGAGGGCAGCGACGAGGATGACGGGCTCTTTGCGGGCGGCGATGATGAGGAGAGCGGTGCGGACGAGCCGATGGAGGAGGTCGCCGTGCCTGCACCCGGTCAGACTGTGACTAATGGCGTCAAACGCAAGTTGGTCGAAGAGGATGATTATGATTAGTTCTGCATTCGGTCCTGCGTGTCCTGTGTATTATTCTATGCTTGTATCAATAAACGGACTGGGTACATTTGCTGCTCGCGCACGGATGGGATGAACATTTACAACAATTAGACATGAATATGCAGTGTACAGTCTGTTTCTAAGCATGAGATGAACATGAGATGAAATCCGAACTGTCCGTGTGATCCTAAGACTATGTATAACCCTGCGGCTCAGATGGCGCCAGAAACGATGAGCTGAACGGCCAAAGCGAACAGTATAATGAAGACCGCCATGAGCAGGATGAAGTACGTGCCCCACGCTGGTCACAAGGAGACGATGTGTGAATATATGCTCGCCTAGAGATACAGGACCGGGAAGACTTACTGCTATCGCCAAGCGATTCGGGTATGGCGATCATCCTCACTGTGTTGTCCGCACTTCCAGAGATGAGCAACCTTGACGTTGGGTTGAATCGCAGCGTCGTCGACGGGAACTCGTGGGATTTCAAGATCGACAACAGCGGCTGCGAAAGGGAAATGACGGCAGTTCGGTAACGACGCGCACTAGCTGTTTAAAAAGACGTACCGCGAGCGTATATGCATCCAACAGCCCGATCGTGTAATCTGACGACCCATATGCTACCCATTTTCCATTCGGGCTGGAACACATGACCCCGTTGAGTGTTCCTACTTCTGCGACAGGCGATGCGGAGGAAAGACGAACCTGACGTCGAACGACGTGACACCCTTGTCCCCGACCTTCTTCACCTTATCCACCTTCCACGTCTCGGTGTTCCATTTCACGACGTACGCCCGTCGGGGTGCGGACTTGGCACCCCTGCTTCTCTGCGGGCTCGTGTTGACCACGGTATACAAGATCTTTTCGTCATAGGGATGAAACCTATTGTCCAACACAGATTCATACATCAGTCAACGACCTTTTGAGGGCAGGTATATAGGGTTGGGAGACTCACCGAGCGGCACGAAACGCACCCTGCGTCTCATCGCCGGGAAGCTTTGGGCGACCGACGGAGCGGAGCGACTTGAGCTTCACCGGTGCGGTCCCCGTTTGTTTCTGTTTCCCCTTCTCATCTGACTCCGTGCTTTGCGATAATGAATAGATTTGGAGGTTGGCTGTTGTCGCGACGACGACCTGCAAGGCAAGTCTATCAGCCAACGGCGTAGTGGTATCAGCCGGGGCGAAAGCGTACGGTCGAGGAGCCGAACGCGACATCGTAGATCTCATCTTTCTCGGTGCACGTGGCTGCGGGTGCGAGAGTGGAGAGATGGAGGATGGAGAGCTGTGTGGGTTTGTTGGTATTGTGAAAAGAAGGGTGTGTGTGCGTGGCTTACGTCGTGCGTACCTGCTACGGCTAGGTAGTCACCATCAGGAGATATTGTCGTCACTCGCTAAGAAAGAGAAACGTGGGGAGTCAGGACGCGTGCCCCCTACCGCATGCGCGCTACAACTTATGGGAGCTGACCTGGTAATCTTCAGGGTCATCTGAGTTGAGTGTTCCATACGTGGTCAGGAGATTGATTCTGCAAGCCCCGACCCGTCAGAAAGACTGAGAGTGCAACACGAGGAAAGCATGAAAGAGCGCGCACTTGTTCGCGTCGACATCGTACACACGACAATTCTGGTTATCCCCTTTCTCCATCAACTCAGCCGTGCTGTTGATGCCGCACACCAGCCGTCTCGTCTGTTTCGATCACACATGCATCTGCTCAGATGACCGTGCCGTTCAGTGAGGGTTCACGCAGTCACGCACCACGGGGTCTACGGCCATGCTCATGGGTGCGTCTTCGCCGCTCTCGAGCTCCAGCTCATCTACGAGCTTCATCGACAGGAACTCATCGACGCGGTACAATCTCTAGAATTCCAGATCCCACACAAACTCAAACGTCAGCGTCTCGCTCAGAATGTCAGTCGATGGACACGTACCAGTTTGTTCTTGATGCCGCTCTTGGACGAGCCCCCTCCTCCGCCGAGGATGAGCTCGGAAGGCGAGAGAAAGGCAGAGGAGTAGACGGGGAAGGAGGGCACGCCGTGGGCAACGTGTCTGGCGCGCATGTTGATTCAACCTGGTTCAGCAGACCAGCGCTGAATGTTTCGAAGTAGGATGGAAGAGCGATATGAGCAAAGACAACGAGAGCATACCGTGGGAAAACATGCTGGTGAAGCATAACTTGGACCTGACTTTGACCTGACTGGCAAGTGGACGTCGACGCAATATTGAGGCCTTGCACACCGCCTTTCCTTTTTCTCTTCTCTTATCACCAGCACCAACCTGGCTTGCCCATCTCGCCTCTAGGATATTTCCCCTTTCATCCGATCCAGGGTTGAATTCAAACGTCCATACTGCACGATGCCCAGCCTCGCGTTCCCGACTCCCGGAGGCATCGAGGATATTGAGTGGCCACAATTGTCCAGCACGAGCGCTGTGGGCATCAGCGTTGCCATAGCGGGGAACGTGCTCATCAGCTTGGCACTTAACCTGCAGAAGCTGGCGCATCGGAGGTTGGAGAAGGAGAGGGCGGGCAAGGTGGGAGTGGACTACGACGAGGACGATGGGGAGGGGAGCGATGGGGCGGGGGAAGGGGATGGGGAGAGTGTGGATGGAAGTACGGAGATGGACGATGTGAGGATGCGGGTGGAGAGTATGAGCGGGGATGGAGACGGAGAGGAGACGGATCTGCTCATTCCTATCGCTGCGCCTTCGACTTCGCCGTTGTCCACTGGGAATACGACCCCGGTCACGCCTCGGACGTATGGTACGATTATCGAAGATATGCCGCTCGAAGTTGATACGCGCAAAGGGAGGGCAAAGGCGAAGAGGAGGAAGGCCATCGGTGCGATGTTGAGATGGGAGACGGGTGTGCTTGGTACGGGGACTCGAAATAATCTGGATGGGCAGAACGGGAAGAAGAGCAGTAGAGGTGATGACTCGGATGGAATTAAAGGAAATGCTCATGACAGAAATGTGTCGGGGAACGAGGAGGTACATGAGACGGATTATCTTAAGTCAAAATTATGGTGCGTGCTCTTGGATTCGACCTCTTTTCCCTACTGACAACGCATTATCATGTAGGTGGTTTGGTTTTCTGTTAATGAACGTCGGAGAGCTGGGTAATTTCATCTCGTACGCTTTCGCGCCGGCATCTGTCGTCGCACCTCTAGGCACTGTGCGTTCTTCGCATCTTGCATGTTAAGGCATACCGTTCAACGTATGCTAACTTGTGGTATGATCAGTTTGCGCTCATCGCGAATTGTTTGTTTGCGCCTCTTCTGCTCGGAGAACGCTTTCGTAAGGTCTGTGCCTCTTCCTCCCTTCTTGAAGCAATCCTCATGTATTTTCGCAGCGAGATTTCGTTGGCATCACGGTCGCCATTATTGGTGCCATCACTGTCGTGCTCTCCTCAAATACCTCCGACACGCGCCTTTCTCCCTCGGGGCTCATACAGGCCATAACCCAGCGCATATTCGCTGTGTACTCCATCGTATATATCGTCGGTGCCATCGTCCTAGCAGGATTATCAGAGCGCAGAGAATGGGTCCTTGTGGACGTCGGGCTGTGTGCACTTTTCGGTGTGTCGCATTCGGTTGCCTGCGTCCTCGCGTGCTTGGAAGGGCGAGGGCGGGGCAGTGTGTGTGATGATGTTGATTTCGGCTTGCGGTTGCAGGCGGTTTCACCGTGCTTGCGACGAAGGGCGTCTCTACACTTCTTACGATGGAATGGATAGAGATGTTCACGGAATGGATTACTTATCCCATTATATTGGTGTGTCTCGCGAATATTTTTTCGCCAAGTTGCAGCATTGACAATGCGGTCAGGTCCTCATCGGTACTGGTGTAGGCCAGATCAAATACCTTAATCGCGCTCTCATGCGGTATGATAGCAAAGTACGTGAACATTTAGCATTCTTGCCGGCGAATTTCGCTCAACTATTATTTTGGGCCACAGGTCGTCATTCCGGTACAATTCGTCCTCTTCAATCTCTCCGCCATCCTGGGATCGGCGATCCTCTACAGCGACTTCCGACGTGCCAAATTCCATCAGTTCGTGACGTTCCTGTACGGCTGTGGCGCGACGTTCGCGGGCGTGTGGATTATCGCGTGGGGCCCGTCTTCGCCGTCGCCNTCGCCGACGCCACGGGAGAATCGAGCAGAGAACGTAGGTACCGATGGGGGCGCCGTCAGCTTGGCCGTGGTGGGGAGACCCAAAGGCGTGGTGACGTCGGATGGAGCGGTGAAGAACGTGGCGGTGGTGAGGCCGAGGCAAAGCACGCTGAGTTTGGTGGGTATCTCGCCCGCTCAGGTACGTCTTCTAACATCATCTGAGCGCGTCATGCGTTCGCTCATCTGATTTCATTCTTCACCTCTGAAACATACACAATCAAATGCTTATGCATTGTTCATGTCGCGATCGCTCCTCAGCGTTTGTTGCTCGTGCATACGCCCCCGCGAGAGGATTCTCCGGTCGGCTCGTGGCTCGATGTCGAGCGTGGGCATCAGTCACAGCAGCAGGGGACACCCGACTCGATGATTGGACGGCGACGGACGGTTAGCATGTTCGGTGAAGAAATCGGGCGAAGATCGGTGCAGCGGGCGGATGGTACGCCTAGTGAGCGGGGTGGGGAAGGGGCGGAGAGATGAGCTGAGGAGTTTGGCGTAAGGCCTGGTTTGTTTTTCTCGAAATATGGATGGAGCCGGTGAGGTGGTTCTGGACTATAGCGGTGCGTTGATACCGTTCTATATGATTGTTTGGGTGCAACGAGTACTGTATGGATCCCAATCGCGTAAATATTGTTTTCTATTTTCGAGCAGGACTCATTCAGTAAGTTTGGGAGCTTGTGGTCGAGGCTGGAGCGAAGCGTGAAGCGTGATTTGATTGGCCAGCTCCGCTATACTGGCAAGGTTGGATGACGTACACATTTACGGTGACGTCAGAGCGAAAAACGGCTGAGCTTGCATCTTTTAGAAAGTGTTCAGGAACCGTCCGTTTCGTCTCATATCCTCCGCTAGTTTTCCCACTTGCCCCTTCTAGCTCTCCCTTTCCTCTTTCCATCATCCACCATGCCTCCCGGTGTCGCTGTCGTCGACGCTTTTAAGAGTATATTCTTTTTTTTCTTCCTTCTCTTCGATGCCTTGGTGTCCGACCAATCCTTCTCGTTTCTAGATCTCATTAGACATGGCAAAGGCCATAATAACAAGGAGGCTGATTTTTCTGCTTCATCCGCCGTCGCCAGCAATCAGCAGCCGCCAGATGGCTCACAGAGGAGCCACCAGCGAAATCAACAACAAGCACAGCCTCGTCACCATGAGCGCCGCCACCACCGTGACCAACAGCATCAGCAACAGCCCGCCTCACAACAACAACCACAACAACCCAAGGAAAAAGGCCCCGGCGCGCAACAGTACACGCGCGAGGTAGAGATGATCGTGCAAGAAGAGCGGGAAGCCAAGGGCAGAATGCCCCAGTACAAGGGCCTCGAGCGCTTCAAGCTCATTGACAAGATGGGAGAGTGAGTCGCATCCTTCTCAATTTTAACTCCCCCTCTCCCCCTGATTTTCCAGATCTGACCGCGATCTTTGTTGAACAGCGGTGCCTTTTCAAACGTGTACAAAGCCGTTGACCTCACCTCGGGAAAGAAAGTCGCTGGTCCGTTCTTTTTTCGGCAACCTTCTTGCGTTCTTTCCGCTTACGTCCACGCCTCCTTCTTAGTCAAAGTCGTCCGCAAGTATGAGCTCACCACATCCCAGGTCAGTGTATTTTTCTGCGACTTTTTTTTCTGTTCCCTTTCCCCCTTCCCCGCACTGACACTAGCCCTTTACGTGCGGCGTCTTCTTTGCCTCTCTGTACCCGTCCTTGTAGGCCGGTGACAAGCACTTGAATCCTCAGTTTAAGAAGAAGCCGCGCGTAACAGAGGTGCAGTCCGCGTCCTTTACACCACATTCTCTTTCCAATTCAAGTCCAATTGCCGTCCACCATCGTTGTCTAACTTTTCCTCGGTTCGTAGCGCGCAAATATTCTTAAAGGTAGAGCGTACTCGCGTTCTTGCCCGTTTGTTTCGTGACAAAATGTTTGTTGTTTGCTTGCAGAGGTACAGATTATGCGGACCATCAGCCACCCATCCATTGTCAAACTCCTCTCCTTCTCCGAGAATGCCGAACACTATTTTTTGGTCTTAGAACGTGAGAAATCGCTACTGTTCGCCGTCCGACGGATTGAGTTGAAAATCCAACCGTCATTTAGTATTGGAGGGTGGAGAACTATTCCATCAGATCGTCAAGCTCACATACTTCAGCGAAAATCTCGCGAGACACGTCATTCTTCAAGTCGCGCACGGCATACGGTATCTTCACGAAGAGCGGGGTGTTGTCCATCGGTCTGTCTACTTCGCTTTTACATGTAACTTCCGCTGATGTTGTTTCAGTGACATCAAACCAGAAAATTTGCTTTTCGAGCGTATACCGATCATTGCTTCCAAGCACCCCGTCCAACGGCAGTACGACGAGGACAAGGAAGATGAGGGTGAGTTTATACCTGGCATCGGCGGTGGCGGGATCGGCCGCGTCAAAATCGCAGATTTTGGACTGTCCAAGGTTGTATGGAATGAAGAGACGATGACGCCTTGCGGAACCGTCGGTTATACTGCGCCCGAGATTGTCAAGGACGAGCGGTATTCGAAGAGCGTCGATATGTGGGCCACGGGATGCGTTTTGTACACGCTCCTTTGCGGATTTCCACCGTTCTATGACGAGAGCATCAATGTGCTCACGGAGAAGGTGGCACGCGGATATTATTCCTTCTTGAGCCCTTGGTGGGACGACATCAGCGTTTCAGGTAATCGCTGTTTATTCTTTGCGCATTTGTTCGTTTTTGATCTCCCTCACAGCAAAGGATTTGATCACGCACCTCCTCTGCATCGATCCGGCACAGCGGTACACTATCGACGAGTTCCTCGCACACCCATGGTGCAACGCTGCACCCGCTCCTCCGCCGCCACCCACACCTAGGACCATGGCGCCAATGGATTCCCCCCTCTTGCACTCTGCCAGAGGCGGCCGCGACGGCCGTTCTCCTGGTATGGCATCGCTGAAGGAGGCGTTCGACATTACGTATGCCGTGCATCGGATGGAAGAAGAGGGCGCTCGGCGGCGTGCATACAAAGGACGCGGCGGTGCTGGCATGGCCGGGTTCCTTGGTGGTCTGAATGAAGACGACGAGGATGATCCGGATGTCTCGGACGATCATGGAAATCCGCGGCAAGACCATGGACCATCAAGGGAGGCCTATGATGGACGGGCAGGTCAACGCGATGCACCTAGACGAAAAAACGTGGCTGGCTTTGAGCTCAGTATTGATGGGGCGACGCTATTGGAGCGAAGGAACCGGCGAGGGAAGAACGTCAATGTGGAAGTGGGCACGATCGAAGCACCGCAGAGTCCTATGCGGATGTGAACCCTCGTCACCAATATTCTATCTTCTCGTGGCCCCTCCGGGTGGATGCCCACCTATCCGTTGTTGCACGAGGACGACGACGGTCCAGCTTTTGCAGCAGATGGCCTCGGCTCAATATATCGCCCTCGTCTGCTTTCTGTTTTCCTTCATCACGCCCACTCCCTATTCAATGCAACATCACATCGCATGCAAATTTTTTCTCCTCTCTTTCCCTTTCCCCACTCGACACATTTGACAAGCGCGATAATATCACCCTCTTGCGCGCTTGCGATACGGCTTTGGGACATTGTTATCTTGCGATTTCCTGTCTCCTTTTTTTCCTCCTCCGAGTCATACCGTATCGTATATGTACACATACAAGCAGAAGCGGCGTCGAATCCCGACGTGAGCTCGATATCAGATTTTGACACTTGCACCATGGCAAAGTTTTGTACTATTCTTGTTAGCTAGCCCGCCCACCCTTTGCTCCTCGCAGATGTCGATGATTACTACCTATACTGTACTTTGTACGAATGTGATTATAGGTTTCGTTCAAGAGGTACTCTGTTGGTCCTAATTTATGTTGTTTCGGGCAAGTATATGGCATCTGGTTGAATTGCAAACGAGAAAGGAACGCGATCGAAACAGAACAAATGGATCAAGTACGCAGACGTTCCTTAACGCTGATTTATCGTGTTCTGCCAGGTTCTGCCAGGTTCTGCCCCAAGCTGTGGAAGATTGTCGATTCCTTCCTCGCGATCGGAGATCAAACGATCTCCGTGACGCGAGCAGCACTTGGAACTCGCGCGGTGACATCAACCTGCCCTAAATGGTCCGTGCGCTTTCTGCGACCATATATAAACCTCGCCTCTTGCATCTTTGTCTCCTCATACTTACCTTGACGGCACTGGCTCCTTCACGTACCTGAGTTCGTGGGCCATGGGGGCCTCCCATAGCACGGCGACCCTGTCCCCAGGGGGACCCTGTGGTTTGTATGTGCCTCGTGTGCATGCACTGTCTCAATATTTGCCTGTCCCACTTCGGCCTTCTTGGCTGGGTGGGCCATCTTTTTTTTATGTCGGTTTGGGTTTCTAACCCTAACCTTAATTTTATTTGATAAATTGATAAATGAGTTTTGTTTTTCCATGATGTGAAATTTCTGTTGCAAGAAATTGGCTTGTCACGCATCACGATGTGTTGCATTGAGTGCTTTCGCCAAGAGGGAAACAATTAAGAAATTCTATTGAGCTCTATCTTTCATAGTGATCTCTAAAACACGATGTGTGAGGAATTTGTTTTCTGTGTTGTTCAATTGATTGGACAAGAAACAGAAATGTAGATGATCGTGCAGACGTTCAAGGGCGCGTCAAAGAGGGCTCATGTCCGTCCACCGCAATCCTTCTATAAAGTCATTAACCCCATGCATCCATCAGCATGATATAGGTGAGACAGACGCGATTGAAGGCTTGCGAGCGCGACGTTCTTGGTGCGGATGCGATGAATATCATTGGTAACACACAGCGACAGAAAGCCTACCGGCGGAAAATACAAACACGACGAACCACCCAGTCTCGAGATTTTTATACAATTACTCAAACACGTCCGCCGCTCAGGACACTGTCCTACCGAATTGTCTCCAGTGTCTCCATCGAAGTGACGCTGTTACCGCGAATTACCTGTATGTGCCGCGAGTCAGCGTGGGTGTACACGGATGAGGAGAGAAGCGATGAACATACGACGGTGCCGATGGGATGTTTTTGTGCGGGCGTCGTCTCCTCGATGGCCTCATCGATGACCAGGTTGAGGAAAAGATCGTAGCCGCGCAGGGTGCCGCTGACCTTCCGGCCGCCCTGGAGATGGACGAAGAGCTTCTTGTCCATGAACTGTGATTTTCGTGATTCAGCGTCGTCAGAATCGGCGGCGCGCAGATGAAGTTGGGATACTAGACAGACCTTTTTCAACTCTGGCTGGGATGCTTTCGACATGGTTGGTGCTTGCAAATGGCCGTATGCTGTACTTACGGCAGATCGCCACAATTGAAATGATTACGTCTATTTGGTATCGCCGAACATTGCCAGAGCCTGGCCGTCTCACATTCCAACCTTACCGACCCCCTCCACCCTCTCCTTGCTCTGTACACAATCTATCCCATTGACGAAAAGTTTGAATCCCCTTTTGACTTGTTTTGATTTTTTTTGTATCGGTCTGCTGCATTTTATCGGTATGGGCTGGTTTGATTCCACACATGTTTAGTGTGAACTTTACTTACACCAGTTTCAGCTAGGCAAAATCGTGTCACATTATTCCAACCATTGAATCCTACCCCTCCATCATGGCCTCCCTGTCTTCGCTTCCTCCCCCCTCTTCTGATTCAATGAATTCACGAGCAACGGATTGGGGTCGGAATGGCGAACGAGGCTCTGCCTTTCGTGGTCTTAACAGAGGCGGACGTTATACGAGAGGGGGCGAGCGAGGCAGAGGGGGCCGTGGGGGAGGTCGTGGCGGTGGCGCAGGCCGCGGCGGCAGGTTCGGCGGAGCACCTATCGACACTAGTTTCAAGGCTGCGAATTCTCCCGCCCCTCCCGTGAGTGCCGGGCCTCCCCTTGCAACACCCAGCGAGCCCGCGTCGACGATTCGGAACGGTACTTCGACTCTCCCAGCGCTATCGCCTTCAAACGGGGATTTGCCTGCAAGGACGAGAGCCGGGTCACGGCGACCCTCCTCCGCACGGAAGGTCCCCTCGCTTACGATCGAGCCTGCTTCCCCTACCGTAGACACGCACAAGGTCCCCTCTTCAGCCACAACTTCTTCCTCACGATCGTCCGGCCATCGACGACGCTCTCATCAGCACAAGCCGTCTGTGCCGAAACAGAGCTTATCCGTGCAACCCGCAGCGTCACAAAGAGCCACGACGCGTTCCGGACCACCGTCCCCGCGCCCACCGTCTAAAGACGTCCCTCCTCATCTTTCCGCAGACCCCACTGTGGCGAACTTCGACATGAAGTCGAATATTGATAGCTTGGTGGAGAGGGTGCGAGCAATGGCAATGGACAACAGGCCGACCACACCGGGAAGTCATATTGATTGGGCAAGCGATGAAGATGATACACTGCCAGACTTGGATGATTGGGGCGTGCCGTCAAGCACGACGGGCTCCTCGGCCACGGTTCCAACGAGCACAAGCGAGGTGGGACGCTTGGAGCTCATGTCCCCTATCCTCGATGATTCCCTAAAGCAGCTGCCGAGGCCGGACGAGAGGGTCAAGTCACCTTCCATAGAAAGCGAGAGGCTCTCTCCCAACGTCTTGCATGGTATCATGTCTATAGCGGAAGCCAATTCGAAGGGTGGGCGTTTGTCTCCTGCCCCTCGTTCGCCCACGTCTATGTCACAGCAGAAAAAGACCTCAAACGGACGCTCGAAACCTTCACCAAAAAAGCCTTCTCCTCGTTTGCCCGTGCATCCCTCCCTCCCTCCGAAACCAGTCAGCACGTTTGAGTCCGCCAGGCCAAAATCACCCGGTCAAAATGGGCTCGCCGTCCATCACCCGACACCAACCCACGGACTGTTCCCGCATCACATCCTACCCCCCAAACCCGCTGTCACATCCTCGTCGCCTCCCATATCTGCAGCTCCAGGGGAAGGATCAACAGATTCGATCCTGCCCCGCGCGGATGTTGTAGAACCGACGCGACAGCCCGAACATCAGTATATGGACCGCCCTGGGCTTGAAGCGTCTATTCACGCGCCGAAAGCCAGCATCGTCGAGCCACCGACCAGCAGTTCCGCACCTCCAGAGATGCAAGCACATCACGCTGTCGCGGCACGCGCGTTCAGTCCTCCTCAAGGGCGCTCGCGCACCTTTGGGAGACCCGGTGCCCATCGCGTGTCGCAGTCGGGCTCGTCCACGCCCTCCTAGTTTAGCCAANCTAGCCAACCTGCGGCAGCATGCCCGCACGCAGTCGTCGCCACCCACTGCCGAGGCCACGCGGCATGCCCGCCACGGCAGTCGACCTGTCATTTCGGGCGACGCGATCTCCAGGCTCGTCCGGACGCTCGGCGGGCCTGGCATCGCGCCCAAGAGAGAACCTCCCGTCGCCGCTGTCTCCGCTTCGCCCGTGTCTCATTGATCTGGCGATTTTGTCGTCTTCTCGGTGCCAAAGAATGCACTTGTTCTGTCGTGTATGAATTCACGCCCATGCGCGTGTAAATGTCGTCGTACGTTGTTGCTTGGACTGAATATCTTGTCTTGGGCATCTGGCCTCTCTTATCTATCCGTTCGTTTGGTATATACCCGTCTGCTTGTGCTCGTGCTCGTCTCTGCTCGTCTCTATCTCTCCGTATATCTATTCTGTCCACCTGTACTGGGATATGGATGTAATTATTTATTTTAAAAGACGGATGGTGTACTTGGGTGCTGGAAATCTTGTTTGCAATTACTGAATGTTTTTTTGGTCACATATGTGATAGAATAGATCATTATATGACATAATGTAGGTATATGGATAGCTACTATCATAGCAAGGAGTCATATCAGCCCATCACCCAGAGCTGAAGTAGGAGAGTTCAAGTCCGAGCGACTTGATAGGTTTCGAGCGGCTGGACAGGTTCGACACGACGCCCAGACTGATCAAGAGGTTTTGCAAGCGCCCTTCCCACATCAACGCTACGTCCTAAAAAATCGCCGACAGAAGAGTCAGGTAGACGGTCGACGAGGACGGTAGAACGATGAAGTGCACTTACGTTGGAAGTTGACGCACGCGCTTTCACGACGCCGGTCACCTCGTCTGGACGCCAATTTGTGTTCGTGTCTAGAGGCACGTCGGCGGCAGAGGCAGTGGTAGACGTGCTGGAATCTTCGGACTTTGACCGCGAGCGCCGCAACCACCACTCAGTGCCCATCGTCCACTCACTTTCGTAGCTATAGACGTTGAAGTCAAAGCGGGAGCATAGAGAAAGGTCGCGCGTGACTTTTGCGGCGTATGCGCCGGAGATGTGGCCCATCATAGGATTGAAGAGGGCGGTGATGGTGGTGGGAGGCTGAGAGGGTGGTGATTGAGGTGCAGAGGTGAGGACGGGGGATGGGGAGATGGGAAATTCTGGGGGAAGTTGAAAGGATGGAGGGGTCGCATCTGGGAAGGTCGTGAAACGAATACCGGTGGAAACTGCGCGGACGAAGGTGCATTGCTCAGGAACTGACAATCATTATTACGATTCGGCGTACCTCCTACGCTCTTCTCTTTAGCACTGAAATAAATCTCAGCGCCAGCGGATATTCGACCCTTCAGTCCGCCTTCCATAGCGTCTTCCTCGTCTATTCTCTTTAACTTGTTAGGATCCCTAGAACGGTCACTCTCTTCGGCACTGTCCACGGGCGTTCCAATCCTACCAAAGTTATGGAGCATGCGGATGCCAACCATACTATCCTCGGCACTGTAGGTGTATTCGGTACACCAACGACCAGTATCGTGCTGCAGACTCAGCATGACGTTGCTTGGGGATGAGCCATTCCGGAACACCCTCGATTGTGTCAGATCTGAGCGAGGGTCAGATATAGCGGCTACAAGAGCCTGGAGTGTGGGCGATATGCGCGTCGAATAGAGCGCGTCGAGCCGACCTTTAGGAACGTACAGACGGCCGTAGAGGAGGTAATCTTAGACACATGTCAGCTTGCTGGGCGGTTGCACACATGGACTTGAGCACGCACTCACCACGTGTGTCTACTCTCTCGCCTGCAAGGAATTCTTCTTCTTTACCGTCTGGTCTCCGCGGCTGGTCATACACCTTGAAGCGGTCGATCATGTCCTTGAAGCGAACATCTCCCGACCCTCTGATATCAAGGTCGCACGAGGTAAAGATGTAGCCAACTGAACCATTGAGCGTTGGCAACGCATTCATGGAATACGTCGTCTTGAACAGCGTATTCGGAGACTTGGATATGTGAAATTGCAGTCCTCGAGGGACGGTGAAGTCAAGGATGGCTGTTGTTCGTCTTGTGAATATCGTCTGGACGATGAATTGGACAGTGTCTCACCATTTGAGGAGCGGGTCAAGTTTGTGTACAGATTTTCTTCGTTCCACCCGGTCGCCTTGTAGTAGCTCCTCAGAACAAATGTTGCGAAAGGATGCATGAAGCCAATGCGTGACCGTCACGACAGCCTTCAGCAGGTCAGGCTTTGATTCAGACTCTGAGCACCTCAAGAGCACCTCACATTCAACAAGACCAACTCTTACTCTCGTTCGACATCTGCTCCAACCAACGCCCACGGCGTTTTATAGCTGGGCTTTACTATTTTCTGCTTCACCTCCTATCGGCTGCGTCATCCCGATTTTTGGGGGAAGCTCAGAAGAAATGATTGGAGAAGATCCTCTTCAGAGTGGATCTGCTGTCTAACACGTGTCCTGGGCTGTCCTGGGTTTACTTTTTCATTTGACGATCGAATTGTGGAACTCAAAGGAAGGTTCGTAAATACTCTGTGAGAGCCAACAATGCCAAACTCTGGCCGTAAGGCATACTCGTCAGAGGAATCTTCTTGTACTCCTCCACGTCGTCAAACACAGGCGTCCCAAACGACACCTTCTGCAACTCCCCTTTCTCCGAGATATTATCCAACACACCTTTCACCGCCTTTTCTGCTGCAGAAGCATACCTCTCCTCACGCGGTATCAGCCGCATTCTCAGGGACTTTAGGATGCCGTACGCGAATCCCGCCGTCGCAGAAGCCTCTAGGTAGGAGGTAGGATCATCGAGGATGGTATGCCACAACCCTGTCTCTTGATCTTGCAAACGAACCAGTGCGTCGATCTGGGCTTTCAGCGTGGAGACGAGGAAAAGGCGAAGACCATCTGTCGATGGCAACTGTAGTAGTTCGATGAAGTCGGGGATAGAAACTGTTATCCAACAGTTACCACGTCCCCACCGCGCCCGGCCAAAATGATGACGACCGTCAAAAGTCCATCCTAAAATTACCGCGTTAGCATGACTTTTCGAGCTCTTTCTTTTGTGGGACAATACCGTGGAACCACAACCCTGTTTGCGCATCCGCCAAATATTTAACGTGCAAGAGGAACTGCCTCTTCGCCTCCTCGACGTAGTCTGGTCGCTCGAGCACCAGTCCGATCTTCGCCAATGGCAGGACACTCATCATGAGCGTGTCGTCCCACAGTTGTTGATCGTTGTCCACCAGATACGTGATGTGCTGCAGCCCTCCTTCTTCCGTCCGAGGCATATCATACATCACCCACTCTGCCCACGCATCCAAGTGCACACCGTAGTTGGCATGCCGGGCTTCGTGGAGGTATGCTGCGGTGAGCAGTGGCGACATCGTGTTGACGTTCTTGGTCGTACCGACCTCGAAACGATCCTTGAACCAGGCGAGTGCAATGCGCAGAGCCTCATCATCTCCAGTGATTTCGTGGAACTTGAGAAGACCATACAATCCTACGCCGTGAGTCCACTGCCGATTACAACAATATGAGCTACCATTTGATCACTTCCGTGTTCGACACATGATGTCCACTCACCTCCCAATCATTCCATCCTTTGGTATCTATAACGCGCCCATCCTCCAGTGTCATCAAGAACTCGCCCGTCTCATCCTTGATATTCACCAAGCAGTCGATCAACCCCCTAATCTGCTTCAAGAGCGCGACTTCTTGAGATTGATATTTGCGGCAGACATGCTCGGTTGCGGCGGTGTTGGAGAGGGTTGTCCTGCACGTTGTTGAATTGTGCGTCGTTTATTTTCAGTTTCGAAATTCGCTCCTATTGCCAAGTCGCTGTGGTCATGCACATCCAACGGGCCGTTCGGTTAGCGCGGACCGCCCTTCAAGCCCACCTGCCTGAACAAATACTGACCAGGTATCGGAGCTAACTGAGCTTGCCAGTGTCGTTCATGTGTAGTATGCAATTCAGCTTGTGCGTGCCCTCACTCTGATGTTAGATTGTTGCGACAGGATAGACGACTGAGAAGTCTCAATACAATCACATTTCTTCCTTTTGCATTTGATATGCTGAATGCAAGAGTCAAGGCTACTCATCTCTTTGAACATGTGACCGATCAACTAGCTTCCCTCGGCAGCATTTTGCAACCATGTTTATTTTTACCTTGTTTCAGGTACCCGCTTGCTTGAATCTAAATTTCAGTCTTGGCGGGGCCCCACGGGGTATCCGAAAGAACGCGATCGCCAATCGGACCGGATTCTGTTCATGGGACTTTCAGAGATCTTCACCAGAGCAATAACCTACGGGGCCTAGCCTCTGCTTTTTGCGCTATATAGCTTCCAACTATCTTGCTCGCAGTATGCCTTGCGACCTCTGAAGTCATGTCTGTTCTCAACAAGAATATCCCTGAAAGCCCTGTGCAGATCGAGGACACAGACAAGGACGTCTACTCCTTCCGCAGCAACTCTCCAGGAACGCAGGGTAGGACATTTCCACCTCTCGCTTGTCGACGGCACGTTGAAGGAGCCCTATCACGCTCGTCTAGCACCTCCCAAGGGTATCGATGCTGAGGTCGCAGAGTTTTTTGCCGACTCGCAAGCCTCTGGGAAGGAGGACGTGATTGAGATTGACGATGCTACGAACAGACGTCTTCGCTGGATGATTCACAAACGCGTCCTGGTGGTGATGGTGGTTACTTACTTTGCGCAGACGCTGGACAAGGGGTGCGAGCATTTGCCACTCGCTCAGTGTGTCATCCTAAATGTCCAATTTCATGGAACAGGACGATTAACTTCGCCTCCATCATGGGTATACAACAGGATGCACATCTTCATGGACAACAATACTCTTGGTTGACTACCTGTGGTTCGTCTCGATCTCCCGCCGCCATGATTCTGCTCCATTATATCTAATTTTGCATGATTTCTCGGTCAGTGTACATTGCGATGTAAGTCTTACGAACTGTGGTTGTTGTTATTGGTTCTTACATTTTTCGTTGTCGCATCACAGTCTCTGCTGGGAATTTCCCGCGAACAGGCTTCTACAGCGCCTTCCCGTCGCTAAACTTCTGGCTTTCAAGTATGTCCAGTATTTTAGCAATTTCGCATGTGTTGATGCTATTTCCATTCCAAGTATCACAGCTTGGGGTGCTACTTTAGCTTGCACAGCGGCGTGCACAAATTTCACGGGACTGATCGTCGTTCGGACCTTCCTTGGCATCTTTGAATGCATCTGTCAGCCTGCTTTCGTTTTCATGTGAGTTCCAACATGCCAACTTTTGGGGCGGGCTCCCACATATTGTCAATTTTTTTTTTTTTTTTTTTTTTAAAGTGGTCCTTGTTGAAATCATCGCTGGTTTGTCCTTAAAATGCTGGAAGGCCTATGATGCAATCTAGATGAGTGAGATCTTAAGTTGAATTGATGAGTCAGAAAAAAAATGAGGACAGAGGAAGGTTCACTACTGCTGGCTCGAGTGATGAGGAGTGTCATAGTTGCGCAGACCACAAGGGAGGACATTGTTTAAAGGAGCATCACTTTATAGAATAAGTAATTGACATTTCAAAAGTTGTGGGCCTCATCAATAAATACTGTGCTCTACTCATATGCAAAAATGGTCTTGGACATGTCTGATATCTTGGGACTTTGAGGATTTGTTGTAGACTTGCCTCTGTTTGATTGTTTATCAGTTTTGAAGCAGTGGCCAACTTAGGATGCCAATATCTTATCATTGTTATGAGATGAAAGGGGTGAGAGGAGGGGTAATAAGAGAGAAGGATTTTTTAGACTCACTGAGTTTGTCAGGAGGATAATACAATGACTAAGTGGCAATCAGGCTTTCACTCAAGGGGAATCAGGTTGTTAAAATTCAACTTGTGCCCTCCTATTGATGAGATGGAGAAAGACCTCAACTATGTGGGGGGCAAAGAAGGTACAGATTTCTCTCAGCCATTGCATCTGAAGGGAGCCCAGAATGATGATGAGGTAGAAGAGGTCAGGAATCCTATCAAGTCTTTGAAAAAAAAGGTCATCTCCCTAAAGAATATGCAAGAGAGGATATCAGTATTCTAGAACTGCCGGTCAATGTAGCACTGGTCTCACCGATAATTGGGGGCATAGCAACTTCTCTATTCTACACTTTTCTTACCATATATAGAAACACATAGGCTATGACTTGCACCATTTTACTGATACTGATACTATTAGCAAGAAGGAGGCCAAGTTTGAGATGATGGCCATTCTGTACATCCTGGAAAGTATTGTGCATCATGGAGTGGACACCAGCTAATTGATGCCATAGAAGATGGCAATCTGTGAATTTAGATGGATATTCCCAGAATGCTTTTGCTGGGCAAAAATCGACTAGNATGGCAGTCTCAGAAGTCCAAATCTGCAGCCAAGTCCTGCCAGCTTGTGGCATGCTCATTATCCACCCCAAGGTCAGATCAGCCACTGACAATGGCTTTTATATCATCTGATAAACCTTCTAGGTTAACCTGCTGTTCCATTAGCTAGCACTCTGAGCCATCTAATTCTCAGAAATAGGAATGATACATTCAATACAGCTCATAGATATTGGCCTCTCCAGTAAGGTGAGTGATGATTTTAAGCCTAGATGTTCGAGAAGCTAGCCAATGTTTATCAATAAATACAGCCGTCATATGAGAAAAGACTCTTGGCATACATTGTTTCTTAGCAGCTTTGAAACTTATTGTCACAACAACATCTTCTTCCTCCTCTGTTAACTCCATCTTTGTGAATAGAGCTTTTAGCATATCCTCACTTGTTTGATATTCCTCAATAAGTGCCTTTTGGCCTTAAAAGAGCTCTAAGGCAGAACTGTATGATTTGACTGCATTCATAGCATAGCGGACTTCATCGTAAGTGATGGTGCCTTTTTTCTCTAGTGTTAAAATGATTGAGTTAGAATATGAGAAGATGATCATGATGCATAAACTTATAAATCATAGCCTCCTTCATGGCTTTCTATCCCACGAGCATCTCTTTCTCCTTGTGAACATATTTCTTTCTGATTCTCTTCTAATTTAAAAGGATTATGTGGTAGCACCACTCTTTAATTGCAGATGACAGAAAGCCATTGATGAGCAGAACATCATCTCCAAATATTGCAGTAACAAGGCTAGACTTAACAGCTCCAACATAGTCTTTGCTAAAAGGATAAGTGGACATCTTCTCAATTTTGATGATGTTTTAAGGATGGAAGTCGAGATGAGCTAACTCTTTCTTGATAATCTCATTCACCTTAAAAGTGACGATGCAATTGAGTTAGGAGGCTAGGGCTACCTTGCCTATGCTCTCCTTGACAGAAATAATGACCTTAGGATCTGAAGAGAGTGATATGGCATGAAGCAATGAGAGGATGTGATTGTAGTCATCATGCAAGATAGGATTCCCTCTGACTTTGAATGGACTAGAGGATGCCTTTAGTTGATACCTTTTTTTCAACTTTTTACTGCTGCTGTGAGAGACGGTAATCAAAACCTCTTTGTAGTTGTCTGAGTCATTGAGAGGTGGAGGCATTTGGTCTTCAAGATTAAAAGCTGCCTATATGATATGCAATCCCCTGTGTATGC
This sequence comes from Bondarzewia mesenterica, assembly GCA_004802705.1. Lineage (NCBI taxonomy): Eukaryota > Fungi > Basidiomycota > Agaricomycetes > Russulales > Bondarzewiaceae > Bondarzewia > Bondarzewia mesenterica. The sequence continues at coordinate 1,110 of SGPL01000028.1, read as the reverse complement.
CGAAGTAGGTTTAAAAAGCAAGAGAGCTGAATGAGTGGCCTCGAGATGAGTGGTATAGGGTCAGCCAACATGTTATAATATTGAGCAAAGGCATTATGCAAGATATAGAAGTGTCGATGAGTAAAAAGTAAATAGAGCTCCTCATCCTTTAATGTGGTAGTATTTATATTATATAAAGACATATAACAATTAGAAAATTTAAAGGATAGGGAAGTAAGATATTTATGAATAATTATTTTAATGTCTCCGCAGGAGTGGCCGATTATATTAAGTATCTCATATAATTGCTGTATAATATTTTTTGACCTGATAAGGTGTCTTTTATTTTATTTAATATATACGATCTTAGGCCATCTTTAAGAAAACCTACTACTTTAATTGTTATTGTTGGAGATATTACTTCCATTAATACCCTTTTTTTGAGCGGGCGCCGCAGCCTCGTGCTGCAAGCAGCCCCAGCCCGCGGCTTCGCCATTTTTTTTTAAATAAAAGGCGGAGCCAAAAAAAAGCTGGCGCAAGAGCTGCGGGCGCAGCAGGAATAATATTAATTATTTAATATTTTGTTTAATTTACCCCCTAATAAATTTTTATATATAAATTTATAAAGCGGACAAATATTTTTTAAAATCGTCTGCTAAAAAAAGGATATAGTGGACTTTGTCTTACATTATTTTAATTAAAAAATTAATTTTTTTAATAAATAATATTCTTATTTTAAAGTCTCTGAAGAGATTAAATAATCTCTTGCAAGTTATAAATATAAAATTTAAGATTGTAACTTTATTATATTATTGGCCGCCCTTCCCTACGGATGCGGATAAAAAAAAAAGTACTTTAATTTTTATTACGTCCTTGCATATAATAAGATTTTTATTGAACCAAGTATAATTAAACCCTCATTTGTCTGTTGACAAATAAAAATAATCTTAAATGTATGCTTAATTAATCAATAAATTAAAAGTTTAAACGCCGGAGGCGAGAAGTTTTATATTTTGAATAAAGTCTATAATTAATCTTTATTACCTAACTTATACATCATGGAAGGGTGCATGTATTTCTTTATTAAATTTATAAAATGTAATCTGGATTCTGATTTTATATAAATAACTG
>SGPL01000279.1:0-43620 GCA_004802705.1 Bondarzewia mesenterica | reverse complement strand
GTACTCGACGGGACTGACTCCCCAGTCGATGTCGGCACCCCCGTCATGGCGCCGCCCTGCCGCAAGTTTTTTGAACGGTTGGGGAGGCCGTGCCGGGAGCGCGAGGGCGTTCACTGTAATACTAGTAGGAAAATAAATCAAAAAGAGTTGACTGAGTTTAGTTTGGACGATAGGGGTCGGCGCAGGTGATCCTTGGGCACGAGTTGTTCGGCTTGATAGACCAAAAAAAAGGGGGTCATCGGATAGCAGAGCGAGGAGGCTATTGTTAGGCTTCGGGGTGCCAATGGTTCAGCAATCCCTTGGTCGCGAACTGGTTTGTCCTGGCTAGTAGTCCCCAGGCCTCATGAAAAGAACTAACGCCGAAGATCTTCTGTCTTTTTTTTGGAGGGAGGTGTTTTTTTTTCCCTGGTGCATTGTGGGACAACGTGAACGCGCGGGGGGAAATGAATGAGCGGCCAGGAGCGAAGGGATGATCATGCTGACGATGAGAGGATTTGATGCAAAGCGTGTGTTGCCGTATACCTGTCACGCGTCACGCGGCGCGTTTGGTCGCGGACCTCAAACGCGCCTGTGGCGCGACTCAGAGTTGGCGGGAGATCTCTGATCGCTTTTGGGCCTTTGGCGAAGTACGCTCGAGCCTCATAATGTATGTGTGGACGGAACTGGGGATCCAAATTCCTTCATGGAGATGAAGAATAATACCCTCATTGCCGTAGAAGACTGCGAAAACTAATATTCCGACTCCCGAGAGAAAGAAGTCCTCCTCATCTCATCTTATCATATTCTATCTCATCTCATTTAATCAGATACCGATCCATCGGGACCTATAAGTACCGCCGCAATGTAGATTCGACATATCTCCCTCTCTACTTCTCAAGACACATATCCACTTTCAGTCCCAGAATTTCCATCGTACACAGGCTGCGATACTCTCTATATGACATGTCTGCGCCATGCATCACGACACTGACGCCAGTACACTCTCCCAGGCTCATTGCCTCGACCGACAAGATACGCGCGCCTCGCATCAGTCCGGACGGAACGCGTATTATCTACGAAGTGCAGCCTTTCTACCGACAGGAGCGGAGCACCTGCGCACTGTGGATCGTGGAGGCAGGGGTGGACGTCGAGAGCTCTGTTGGTCCCAAAACACTGACAGACGGCGAATGGAATGATCGGGCGGCAGCGTGGTTGCCGGATGGTAAGAGGGTGTTATTCCTCTCCAATAGGGCAGGTAAAAGCGTGAATATATACATGATGGACGTGGGTAGCAGGAGCATCGTACCTGTTTTCCGAGAGGGGGAGGATGTTGGTGCGGGAGTTGCCGCGTTTGAGATCTCGCCGGACGGGAGAACGGTCGCGTTCACCAGCCCGGATGCGGCGAGTGCCGAGGGCCTTGAGCGAGCGAAGACAAAGGATGATGCAAAAGTATACGGCGAGAAAACGAGGTTGGCACGGTTGAGGGTATGTGACTTGGAAAGCGGTGCTATTCGCACGCTGCGGGTGAGAAGAGATATGCACGTCGAGAGCTTTTCCTGGAGCCAGAGCGGAAAAGAGCTTGTGTACCGGTTGAGAGAGAACCGGGGGACGGAGTACTCGTCATTTCAAGTTGTCCTGGAGAAGATTGCCGCGGATGACGCGCGCGGCGGAGAAACTGAGCCGGTCATTTTGGGGAAGTACCACCACACGCCATCAGGTAGCACGATACTTACTGCAACCGGCCACATTATCGAATTACAAAGTTACGACGCATCTCGTCTGCTGGATGCACGGTCACTCTTTGTCCACGCTCCAAATGCGTCGTTCCAATCATACTTGACCAGTGATCCGGAGGCTGTAACGAGGTTGTATGGGGTAAAGGATGATGCTGTGCGACTCGTCGATTTAGGAGGGAATGCGGATACTGGATATGTCGCGGTTGAGGTGTCCGCTGGTGTAGACACGCATATTGATATCGTTCGCACGACCGCGCGCGGCGGCGCGGAGGTGATGCATACCGTCTTCGCGACCCGTGACGATGCGATCTGGTTTGGGGCGTGGGACGCACGGCGAATTCTTGGTGTTGACGGGCGGGCAGAGTTCATGTTCGCAGGAGTACTCAGTTCAGGACCGCGGCACGAACCGCCGAACGTGCACGTTTGCCGTGTGGAGGGTGATTTGAAGGTCGATGATCACAGGCCAATCGCTGCTGTGAAGTTGTCGTCTCATCTTCAATGGCTCTTGGACGCACCTGCTATCCGGACCCAAGTGCTGCAGTGGACTTCGAATGACGGGATACAGTTAGACGGCATGGTCAGATTCCCACCTGGATACGATGATGCACAGGGAGCTTTGCCGACCGTGCTTTTCATTCATGGTGGGCCATACCGGTGAGCACGCTCTTGGTGATCTGTCGAATATTTGTTTCAATTGAGATCGCGATAAAATTAGACGGGACATACCCGACTACATGCCTTATTTCTGTAACTGGCGCGAAATGCTGGCATCTGCAGGATACCTCGTTATTTCTCCAAACTATCGCGGAAGTGAGTGATCGTCCACTAGTCCGTAAATCACTGATCGGAAGACTTTGCGACTTAGGTCAGGGCAGGGGACATGAGTTTGCCGCTGCGGCCGGCTTGGGTATTGGCGTGCTGGACTGGCCAGATTGTGAAGGTATGCTGGATGAAGCCATCAAACGAGGTTGGGCTGATCCTGAGAGGTTGGGCGTGGCTGGTTGGAGTCATGGTAAGTGTGTCGGCGATAAACGAGGCAGACAAATTCATTATTGGAGCCTTATAGGAGGCTCTTTGACCGCATGGGGTATCGCCAAAACCAAGAGTCGGTTCAAAGCAGCCGTTGTCGGGGCTGGTGTGGCGAACTGGGAAGGTATGGTCATGGAGTCAGCTTCACCTGAGCTGGAGGTAGGACCTCGTTGTCGCTTGATTTTTTTTAATGTCTTCAACAAAAAAATGTATGACAGGTCGAGATTGGTCAACGGAACCCCTGGTCGGCACCATGCTCCCATCGTAAGATTAGCCCGGTGCATGATTTGCATGGCGTGACGACGGCAGTATTGATCCTTCACGGGGAGAGGGACGAACGTGTGCCTGTTGGACAAGCCATTGGGCTATACAGGGGACTGAAAAGGGTTGCTGCGAAGGAAGGAAGAGAGACGGCACAGCTGGTATTGTACCCTCGGGAGCCGCATGGGTGCGTTGCTTGATGTTTCGCGAAATGCTCTTGATCCTCACGAGCAGCTGATGATAGGTTCGTGGAGCAAAAACATGCGGAGGATGTCATGCATAGGGTCTTGAAGCATTTCCACATTCATATGTGACGAAAGTCTGGCTATTATTGCTTCGTAGAGCGAGTTAGCGGTTCTTTCAGAATCAGCTAGATGAGTGTTTCACCTACTGGGAGCAAACTCGGTATTGACATGGGAAGACGGCCGAGCTCATTGTGGACAGGAGACATACTAGGTGCAACTTGGAAAAGCACCTTGAATGCGTAGTCGTATAGTACGAAGTCATCGCTCTCGGATTGCCAACCGAAGGGCGATAACGAACAGGCTCAGAAACTTACTGGACCCCCCTACATAAACAAGATTCACAAGACATCTTTTGCAAGGTTTAGAAGTATCTCACCAGGGAATGGCAAGAGAGCAGGAGTCACGCGAAGTTTCAGCATTAAATAATTGAAGCGTGCTTTATCATAAGTACCGCGATAATGTCTTCCTGAGACGTCAGTCCAGACTGGCAAAGAATACAAGCATCATTGGAGTCGGAAGCAATTTTCGGATGTCACCAGGCCGTGCGGAAACAATACACAGGCCTACAGCATACTAGTATACAGATGCATCCGTCACTAGCGGAGTTGTAGGAGTCAGATCAATGCAGATGTCGTGCAGAGGCGCATTGGACTGAATGATCCTGAATGGCCACATCGGAGTTGCAACGTTGGTTGCTGACATCTAATATTGGGCTGTCCTGCTGCAAGACAACACACTACTTATGCGGAGGACCGGAGTGGCCATGCATGGCGGCGGGGTCAGAGAAGGTGCGATTATATAAGCATATTTTGGCTGATACGAGATCTTTTTTCGCTCTGTGCTTGTTCTGAACGTCGACGTCGTCCATAACGTCCTCCACGGTCAATAAGCGACTCATTCAGTCTCTGTCTATCTAGTTGTTGCTTAATATACTTTCACGACAGAAATGGCGGACTATAATCCACCGTCGGTAACCGCATCAGGTCCGCAGCCTCACCCTTACCTGCATGAGCCCGTCCTCTACATTTCAGGGTTACCTCCATACGTGACGGATGAGAATCTCGCAGTGGCATTCGGTTCATGTGCACCCTTTCGACCCCGTATTTCGCGTGATGATCTCAACAGACCAGTTTCGGGCACGATTGAGTTCAAGTTTCTCGAAAAAGGTAAGTGGCAACCTTCTCGTCCGTGGATATCGTACCTACTAGGATCTTCTCATCCTTCTCATGTTCGTTATATTGCTCAAATGCGACAGCCGAAATGGCTCTTGCGACTCTGCAAAATCGTCCAATTACTGGTCTGACGCCACCCGTCTTCCTCGTACTTTCACCGTACCCGCCAACTTCTCCACCTACTCCCCTCCCACCTCCGAATGCGATACCACGCCTTGTGAAGCATCTCCCCCTGGATTTTACCGATGTCCAGTTGTACGACCTCTTCCGTCCTTATGGAGCACTGGCTTCCGTGCGTACGCAGGCTCCGTTCGGCAAGGACAATGGCGTTGTCGAGTTTTGGCGAGAGGAGGATGCTCGACATGCAGAGGAAGCTTTACAATATGTTGAAGTTGAAGGACAAAATATTGCTGTCCAGATGTTCCAACCTCGGCGTGTGAGCGGAAATGTGACGGAGTTTAATGCAACTGCGCCACCGTTTGTGCCGTCCGGGGCAGGGTATCCCAGTCCCTACCCTTCGCAGGTGAGTTTCGAATAATTTCATATATCGATGAAGAGTACTGGCTCATTCCAGTACGTCTGGTTTTCTTTTCCCCAGTATTCGCCTCCAAGACCTCCTTATCAGATACGATCACCCGTGCCATTCATTCACGGCCCTGGCCAGCAAGTGCAATTGGCTCCCATGCACGGTCCTGGCTCAAATAGTCACAGTGGTCTTATTGATCCCTGCAATCTTTTCTGCAAAGTAAGTGTCAAGTATGTCTGACGTCACATTGTCATGACAAATTCGTTTGCAGAACCTGGATCCTTCAATCGACTCGAACGGCCTTTTCACGCATTTCCGTCAAGTAAGTGTTCTTGATCTTAGCAGTTCTGCCTTCGCCGCTAATGTCTCTTAGTATGGCCAAATTGTGAGGTATGTATTCAAAGTAGGTGCTTCGTGGAAGTCAACTGAGATTTCAAAGCGCTCGTGTCATGCGTAACGAGAATGGCGAAAGTCGTGGTTTTGGTTTTGTCTCTTTCCAGATGCCGGATCAAGGTAAAATTTGACGTTCTCATTTTATGTCGTGCTTACCGTTAACTTCAGCGGCGGCTGCCATGCACGCCATGAACGGTGTGGTTGTGGGCTCGAAGCAGCTCGTTGTCCGTCTGCATGAACCGAAGCAATTACGTCAGGAGAAACTTGCTCAACGTTTCGCCAGCCACAACGGACATCCTCGAATCGCGAGCGGTGCAACGAGCCCAGCAGCTAGCGAAGGTGGCGAAAGCTATGCTGGTTGGCCCAGTCCTGGTGCAAGATCCGCCATTCTTGGTTCGCCGGCAGCTCATCACGAGAGGTTAGAAAGGCCACGGCGAGGGTCTGGCAGTTATTACAACGTAAGTCGACCTCTCTTTCGAGTGATCAATTTTCTGAGATGATGTCATAGGCTGCACTCGCTGGCACGCTCAATGTGCCCATGCGCTACGATGATCTTGCCGCCTTGTCCCCTGTGGTACGCAAGGAGGTGCTGTCTGGCGAACTAAGCAGACGATTGAAGGCTACTGACGGCGTTGCGGCGGACGAATTGGCCGGGATCGTTGACCATCTCGTCAACTTGTCTCTTAGCGAAGTGGTCTCTTCGATCCAAGATCCCGTGAAGTTTAATGATCATATCCAGAGTGCACGGAAAACTTTGAAGCCGCCGAAGACGTCGATCACGCCGCCCGAGAAATCGCCTTCACCGGCTGCATCACAGGACTCGCGCCTGTTGGATCCAAATGCGCTCAATGCGACCGCGTCTGCGCCAGAACATCCGTCTACACCCATCTCGGTCTCGGCTTCCCTCTCAACACCTCCCAGAACTTCATCTCCATCGGGATCGGTGGCGGCACCCACTTCGGAACGTGAGCGCATCGCCGCAGCTGTCGCACGTCTCGAGCCTGCACGCGCTGCAGAGCTCACTGAGCTACTCCTAAGCTTGCCCAAACGCGAGCGTGCGATGTGTTTGTTCAATGTGGAGGTGCTACGGTCAAAAATTGCGGATGCAAAAATGGTGTTGGATAGTGAGGATGGCGAGGACGAGCCTGCGCCTGTGCCACCCATGCCCTCCAAGACCGTTCTCGACGTCCCGGTCACGCCGCAGAATAAGAGTAAAGCAGTACTTGAGGAGAGTCCCCACACCCCTGACCTTTCGTCCCGCGGTCCATCTGCGGCGGCTTCACCCTCGCCCGCAACGCCAAGCTCCGCATATACTGTTGCGTCACTTGCGCGTCTGCCAGCCGCTGAGATCATTAGGCTTGCCAACTCACCGTCTACGACGGGTCTTCCCATGCCAAAGGCGGATCCACTTGTGGTGAAGGCGACTGACGAGTTCATTGATGAATTGTTGGATCACCCCATCGAAATTCAGAAGCAGAAGCTAGGTGACAAGCTGTGCGTGATTTTTCTGCTCCAGTAATTCTTATAATAATTGTCAACTTCTTAACTTATTTCAATGTAGGTTCCGAGTGATCAAAGCATTCGGTCTCAAGCAGGCACCTAAGCTCACCATTGCGCTACTCAACGACGGCGAGCTTCGTCCGTTAGCTCACCTCATGAATAGTTACCCAACGGTATTGAAGGAGAAGGCTCTCCTCGTCCAGGCGTCTATCGGCAAGTAGGAGCTTCGTTTCCCGACCCACATACATGTTTCGTCCGTCTTGTTTTTTTTTGTCACCTTCTGCATCTCGTCGTACCGCCCATATTTTTCCCCATCATGTTTTTGCAAAGCTTGCTTACTTCCGTTCTTTCTTTTCACGCGTCTTTCTGTTGATGCCCAAATCTTGCTTTGTTGGGCTCTTTTCTCGTTGCTCATGACTGACTATATCCCGGAATGCATTTGACATCCCAGAAGGCGGTTATACCACATACACAATCACTCCCTTCATTTCGCCAGATCGGCCAGATCCAGCTAACTTCTCTCGTCTCGATTGGTATTGTCCTGTCTCGAACCGGTCTCTACACATACGTGCTTTTTACTTTCATGACTACTGTTCCGAACCGCCTTTTCCTTTCTCCTTTCTTTAACGACCGTTTACGACAATATCGTGTTGTTTTCCCAGATCGTGAACTCGCCCCGCAGTCATGCTGCCACATGCAGTTGTTCAATAACGACTTGGGCTTCTTTTTCGCTTGCTGTGTTGCTCAGCGCACAGCCGTCTGGATGGGCGTTGTGTCTATTATACAGTAAAATGTTTCTCAAGGTCACACAACCGCGTCCGAGAATATCAGCCGGCTTCAAATTCAGATGTTTGGGCCCGGGCAGTACTGAGGCTGTCCTTGCGATATCAAACGCTGAAACAAGCGCGAACGCGGGGGTTAGCCTTAGAGCATGTTCGAGCTTCGGAGACAGGTAACATATGCTAGTCTCTGTTGCAGACCTTATACACCGCCATTCGGCACCGATCTCTTTTTGGCAGTCAGACAGGGATCTACGGAAATCGCCGCCCTGAGCTCTTCCAGATTGGGCTCGGAGGTCTGTGGGATCCGAAATTGCCATATCGCTCGACCATCGTCTGAGCGGGATGTCCTTAGATCTCGTCATTGACCTTGTAGTGTTCTCGTGAGAGAGATCAGACAGCATCATTAGGTGAGAACTGAGGGCAATCTGGCTGTCTGTTGCCTGAGTCTTTTTTTATATCTCTCATAATGCTCTATTCAAGCACGCAGAAGTATAAAACATATGCTATCTTTCGAAGGCGTTGCCTGATTTCACAGAACAACGATTAGTCGCCGATCAGATACGGCAGCCGCATCATCTCAACTCAGGACAGTCAGCAAGGCCGCGGCTGCGCTGCCTCATCTCAGCCAGCCTCAGCCTCGCCTCAATGCTGAGTCGGCGGCTTGAACGAAGCAACCTTTAGTATCGACCCCATGGGGCGCGCGGTCAGCCCGAGCTGCCGCGCTTAGCGGAAGTCGGAGGGGGCGTCTTATGTAAGCCACTCGGGATCTCCCGTAGCGTGCCCCACGTCGATACTAAATTTAATAAAGGTTGCTTTGTGGTCGTGGGCGACCACAAAGCACTTGCAAATTTCACAATTTGTGGCAAGTTCTGGGCAGCTCAAGCATGCGATGCTCCGCCCCAATTCTTCCATTCACAGTGTTTCATTCTTCAAGCTGGAAAACGGCAGCGTTCATTACGATTCCCACGACGCGCGGCTACCAAATGCATATAACTTAAGTATCCCACCTCGCATTCAGGGCCCTGTAGCTTCCGCGCTGCTTTTGCACCAATTCCTCTGTGTTGTCGACCGGATTCATTGTCCTTCCAAGCTGACTAGGCTTGCTATGGGTGCATCTTACTCAAAGCGTACGCTCATCGACCCCTCCAAGGTCGCTACCAAGGTCGACATCCTGACTTCGACTGAAGCAGCAGAATCGAGCAACTGGAAGGCATTCGACTATGTAATTGTCGGAGGAGGTCAGTCTCACCTGCATGATCTCTCAACGCCAATGTAAGTTTTCTCCCTATTAGGAACCGCGGGTTGCGTTATGGCCTCAAGGTTGTCGGAAGATCCGAAGACGACTGTCTTGCTCGTTGAAGCGGGACAAACGTGAGGGCCCACATCCTCCTCGATGCTACCATTAAAAATCCTCAACCGCATGCATCTGACAGCTACGAGGGAAATCTGATGTCTAGTATTCCTTTAGCGTTCTCAAAGCTTTTTAAGTCCGATGCGGACTGGAACTACGAAACAATGTCAATATACTCAGTAGATGTGGCCCAAATAAATTCGTGGGTAACTGATCTTGATCTCTAGTCCTCAGGACTCTCTTGGCAACAGACAAATTTATTGGCCACGCGGCAAAATCTTGGGTGGAACGAGGTGAACCCAACATATTCTCGTTAGCCTGTAGTCTCTATTAAGCTCAAGGATCTACATAAAGCGCAATCAATTGTTTGATATATCATCGATGTGCCCCTTCTGGTGAGTATGTCTATATCTCTGTCCATTTCAGTAACAAATGTAACTCCTCTTCCGACAGATTTTGAAGAATGGTCTCGTCTCGGCGCCGTCGGATGGGACTACAAGGACCTTCTACCGTCAGTTCATCTGATTCTCTCGCAATCATTTGTACCAACAATACTGTACAATGTCTTACCTTAGATATTTCTTAAAGGCCGAAAACTACTCGCCGGATCCCCACTTTCCCTTGGTGAAAAAATCTGACCATGGGTTTGGGGGCCCATGGCAGGTAGGCCAGCAGCGATGTGAACCTGCCGTGAGTAATATAATGATTCCGTTCCAATGACTGGGATATTATGCGTGCACATTCTAATACTGATTCCAAACTACTGCTGATTTCCTCGGCTAGCCAATCCATCAGATCCTCCTAGAAACGTGCAAGTCATTAGGTATATTTGATGTCAGGTATGCGATTCTCGTCGTGATACTTTCCTATGCCCATCGTCAATCATGGCATATAATGCTGCACTTAGTGATCTGTGTACCGCCTCTGGGACTCTTGGTGCAGCGGAATTCATGACGTTCACAGATCAAAGCGGTAAACGTGCGTCATTCTAATTGATAACTATCTCGTTGAACTTACAGCTCAATTAATTTCATACTCATGTGTAGGCAGTTCTGCAGCAACAGCCTATTTACCTCCCTCCGTTATGTCTCGTTCCAACTTGAAAGTCCTCACCAACATCATGGTTGAGAGAATATTGTTCTCCACACCGTCTGAAAACGGAGGCATACCACGTGCGATTGGCGTCGAGTTGTCCCCAACTGCGACTGGTCCTCGTTACCGTATCCACGCAAAGCAAGAAGTTATATTGTCTGCAGGAGCGGTGGCTAGTCCGCAGATCTTGATGCTCAGTGGCGTTGGCCCGCGACGCGAGCTGGAAAAGGTCGGCGTGCAGCTTGTGAAGGACCTCCCGGCTGTCGGGCAACACCTCCTTGACGTGCGTTGTTTTCTGTCTCTAATGTTGCCATAACTTACTCTGTACCTTTCAGCATCCAAGCTGCGGAACATTGATTCTTCGTACTAAGTCCTCGCAGAAGTTAACATGGGACTACATAGGGGGACCATTGGCAGGCGCACTGGCACTGCTGAAGTGGTTGATCACTGGAGGCGGACCAATGGCCGGTTTGTCGCTGCCCGGAGGTGCTTTCGTCCGGTCTGACGATGCTACGTGAGCGATTAATGCTTTCGTATGAAGTTGTCTCATGCTGAGTACTTATGATCATGCGTCTGCGCAGCCTACCTTTCACTGGTGGATCCAGTAGTGAAGGGGGTCCCAGACAAGATAATACTTCGGGACCCAATGCCCCGGACATCGAGGTCATTTGGACGCCAATTGTTGTACTAGAAAATGGCTCCAAAAGGCCGCCAAGTGGTGTAGACGGAATCAGCATGGTCAGTCATTGATACCTTCAATAAACACTGTAATAACGTCCTCGCACCTAGGGTACAATGGTTTTGAGACCTACAAGCGAAGGCTCGATCGCTCTGAAGAGCAACAGCATATGGGACAAACCTTTGATCGACCCGAAGTGCGTTCCACCTACGTCAACGAGTGGCGTCACCTTATACTAATTTCCGAGTTTTTACTGTGACCAGCTACCTCGCATCTGAGAGCGATATGAACGTCCTCATCCGCGGCGTCCGACTCATTCTTCGAATGGCTCACACCGAACCTCTCCGATCTAAAATGGAATGGACTAGCTCTGAATCTGCGGCGGAGCAGATGCCCTGGCTATACCCCGGGAATGCCAATCCTGACGAGGTAGGCAGGTGTTTCATACAGTTGCAAGCGTTGCCACTCATCGAGTCACTCGTGTTTTCACATAGATAACCGACGACGATCTGAAAGCATGGATCCGAAAGAATGGCATGGCGACGTGGCATCCTGTGCGTCTTTTCTATTCGTGATGTTACTCATATTGATGTCGTATCCTGCAGGTTTCTACTGCCCGTATGGGCCAAACTCCGCAGTCAAGCGTTGTCGACCCAGAGCTGAAGGTCCATGGAATTGATGGTCTGCGCGTGGTAGATGCCTCCGTTTTTCCAACCCAAGTTTCGGGGCATCCATGTTCGGTTGTAATCGCTGTTGCTGAGAAGGCTGCGGAGTTAGTCAAGCGGGCGCGGCCGTGAGGGTTGGTGCTTGAGGTTCTCATCCTTCTGAGCATTTATCATGATTTCTCTGTGTTGTCTGTAATCAATTTGCGCTCTGACGTTTTCAGGTTTCATGCTCTCTGATGTAGTGATTTCTTTTACACCGCGTGGCCTCTAGCAACGGGCATGTCAAGCGGACTCGCTCAAGATAATATCCTCAGCACCTGGACCCAAAATTCAGTTGCTGTTTCAAGCCCCGCGAGAGCAGATATTGACTGATACTGTAACATCCTCCGAAAATCGAGCCTGGCATGAAAACCAGTATCGATCTTTTTCTCGAGTGGTTTTCTTCCTGACTTCAAGTTTCCAACGTGGGACAAGCAATCATATAATCTGCCTTGCCACTCTATGCGTAGGGCTGTCGTCTTAGTCCCGATTCACATCAGACTTGAACAGTATAGAGAATGCCAAAGGGATGCTTGATAGCAAATCTCACTCGTACTTACTTATGAGCGTTGTGATCCGATTTAATTTGGATCATAAAACTCACATCTTCTCAGCATCGACAAGCAAGTTCTCTGGATCTTCAGAATGTCTTGAGGCCATGACGCACCCTGCGCTTCCTCAGATAGGTTGAAGTTCCCTACATGTTACGAGGGAAAATGTATGTGCACCAGACTCATCTCCATCGACGACGACGTAGTCAAACGCCTTTCACTTGCTCGGATTCGCCGCCTCACAACCGTACGTGCTTTCTAAGTACCTTATATACGTTAGTAGTAAAAACTTACAAAAATACCTTCGGAAAGGAAAATCCAGCTCGGGCCCTCGCGCGTCGCACGTGACAATGTGCTGCAACCGCGTCGCCGAACGCGCATCTGTACCTCTGACTCTCTTTTCAACCACAGTTACTTGCTGAATTCACATTTTATACAGCTCATCGAACGATATAGATACGCTCATTATGTCTTCATCCCATGAGAATAGTGACGTGGACGTCTTTCAGGACGACGGGCCTGTCATCGTCGATGGCGACCTCCTGGAAGCCAAGAAAGAGAACATCCAACCACTCGCGTCAGGACGACGCGCTACTTCTCTTCAGGTAGCTCTCTCTACCCCACACGCGTTGCGCGAATCCAAGCTTGCAGCGACGCGTAACAGGCTTCGTATCAATGTTGAAGTTGCTCTTGAGGATGAGGATGACGATCCCCTCGAAGCGTTCTGCCAGCTTGTGTATTGGACAGTCGAAAATTACCCCGAGGGACATAGTGCCGAGTCAGGGTTGTTAGAGCTGCTGGAGGAGGCAACGCGTGTCTTAAAGGACGATCGGGGTGGAGCGTGGAGAGGTGATTTGCGGTATCTGAAGTTATGGGTCCTGTACGCCACTTATGTCGAGAAGCCCACCATCATCTTCAGGTATCTCATGGCGAATGAGATTGGGACTTCATTCTCACTTTTGTATGAGGAGTTTGCAGCGGTATTGGAACGGAACGGAAGGTGCGTGACGGTGTGGATGTCGCCTTTGTTCTCTCATGCATATCATTGTTTGTACTGTATCAGGCGAACTGAAGCAGACGATATTTATCTGCTTGGGCTTAACCGCCAGGCCAATCCTATTCAACGCCTAAAATCGAAACACCGAGAATTCCAAAAGCGCATGATGTCCGCTGCACCCATTCCGGAGACACCACCTTCACCACCGCCCACCACCAACACCACCACCAAACGCAAAATCCTTGGCGACTCCACCGTCCCCAAAACTTCTACTCGCCAGTCGCGCACAGCCTCTGTTTCTGGCACATCGTCCACTCAGCCTCAAGGGAGCGCAGTCGGATCAGGACCAACCACTCGTTCACGTTCCAATGCTCGCTTGCAAGTTTTCGTTGATCCCACGGGTTCAGAAGCACAGGCGGTGGCAGACTCATCAATAACACCTTGGGAAGAGCTTGGTACGCGTAAGACCCGGGTTAAAGAGAATGTTCCTGAAGTCAGTAAGGCCAAGGGAACGATCTTGAAGCAGCCGGGACGTCACCATCGCCTTGCATCTGTGCCAAGTGGATCGCGTATCCCAATTTTTAGAGATCCGCCTGCCGATTCGAAGGAGATGCCGCCGCCAGCCGCTCCGGTGGGTAGGAGGGCAGATAAGGAAGTGTCGCAGACACGAGCGAAACCCTCTTTTGTTCCATTCAGAGATGAGGCTGAAGCATCAGATGCTCGTCCATCTACACCCAAGTTTACACCATTTCGAGATGAGGTGAGTAGAACCGAACTTCTAATATCGTGCTATACCATTTAGTGCTCTTCCAGCCCACTTCACCCTCTGGTTCGTCAAGCAATGCCGGAGTTCCGGAGAGTGTTATGAAGGTGAAAAGGATTGGAGGAAAAGGGCAAGCTACATCTTCCGAGGCCGAAGCTTTGAGGAAGGATCCATTCAAGAATTATGAGGACCCGCCCGTCGACATTGATTGATCTGCTTTTCTTTCTGTAGACCGATGAAGTATCACTTACGTTCGTCCTGACTATTGGCAAAACTCTAACCTCCAGAAAAAACCTCATTAACCATCTCGTCCTTTTAGCTACTTGTGTAGATTATGTATGACTTGACCGTCTGGTCTACTAAGTGTATGTACAGAAGTCCCGTCCTTATGCAGCAGAGAAACAGTACTCCTGCATCTTATCTTATCTGAAAAGATGCAAATGTCATCCTAATCTGGATTGCTGCGATCATCTAGATTCACTCGTATCCAGACGCCACTGCCCTTGTCCGCAGATACTTTGCATACGCGTACTCTCGAACCAGAATAACAGATACAACTTCTACAAGGGCGCGATGTCGTTTACGAAGATCAACTTGTACGCCGCCAACCCGACGACTGCACGTGGCGTATCGACGAAGCTCAGCGCGAGCAAAGAGAAGATCGTCTACGCGAACGGAAAGACCGTCTTCGTGCGTTGAATGGCTTCAGTGTTCACGCATATTTCTTGATACTTATAGCACTGCTCAGATACGCGACATGAATGTCAGTCGTGCGTCTTTGGTGGGATACAGGTAAACGCTAAAACTCCCACTACATAATAGAATCCTGGACTTGGTGTCGCATACTCGGGTCATGTTCAGAACACAACAGTAGCGCGTATATCGCCCACAGGGTACTACTGTGCATCGGCTGATGTCTCGGGGAATGGTGAGCCAGATTCACTTGTATCTTCAGCACAACTGGCTTGCTACATATTGTGTCGTCGGCATGAATAGTGCGCATCTGGGATACAGTGGGGGAGGATCAGTCATTGAAGGGAGAATACAAGGTCATATCCGGGAGAGTGTACGTCCTTATATTAGAGCTAGTGCGCACTCATGGCTCACAATTCAATAGAAACGACCTCGAGTGGGACGGGGAGAGCAAACGCATCATCGCAGTTGGAGATGGGAGAGAGAAGTATATATTACTTTAGGGCTCCATCACTTTGGCTCAATCATAGCTCTTGCACTTAGATTTGGTCACGCATTCATGTTCGACACGGGCACCACTACCGGAGAGATCATTGGGCATTCTAAGGTTCGTTGCGGGATATTGGCACATCTATAGTGCAGATGATGGCATACCTGTGATCTAGGCGATAAATGCTGTTGCCATCCGACATCAACGTCCCTTTCGCGCTGCAACTGCTGCCGACGATAGTCTCATTGTATTCCATCAAGGTCCGTCTCTAGTGTCTGTCACCGTGGCTCCCTGTTCCTCACCCCATGAGATTCAGGCGCACCATACAAATATGTTAAGGTGCAGTCTTGGGTCAATCGAGCTCGAAAATCAGTTTTGAACAACCTCCGAATATGCGCAGACCATCAAGACCCACACGAAATTCGTCCAAGATGTGCGGTATGCACCATCAGGAGATCAATTCGCTAGTGTGGGATCGGATGGTAAGATATTCACGTACGACGGCAAAACTGGCGATGTCCTCGGTGAATTCGAGGGGCACAAAGGCACTGCTGTACGCGCAAATCTTTTCGATTGACGCCTGTCATATCTGACATCTCGGGTTCAGTATGCCGTTGGGTGGAGTCCTGACGGTAAATCTATCGTCACATCATCCGCCGACACCACGGTGAAACTATGTAAGGTTGATCACTAACTCGACATGGCCACCGTGATGAACTCACTTGCCTTCAAGGGGACGTGGAGACGCGCAAATTGACTGCATCGTACATTCTTGGTAGTGGGGTCGACTTCCAGCAGGTCGGGAATGTATGGAATGCTCCCGATACAGTCATTTCCCTCTCCGTCTCGGGCGACCTGAATGTATTTGACAGACGAAGTGGAGATAAACCCGTTAAGATTCTTCAAGTGCACTCTCAATCTTTGTACTTCATTCGCTTCATACTTAAAGTCGGGTTTGCTGATGTAGGGTCCACAAAAAGCCATCACTGCCGCTGGCCCCTTGTCTCCTGACACGTTCCTGGTGGGAACTGCAGATGGACGTCTTCTATCATACGACACGGCGGGCGAGGTTTCTTACGTTCAGGGACGGGGACATACCAACTTAGTCTCCAATCTCGCCTATGCGGCTGACGGCAAGGTCTTCACTGCCGGCTTCGACGATCAGGTCCGCGAGGTTGAAGGGAAGAGTTTTGTGTTCGAGCTTTTTCTTCATCAATCTGGATCTCTGTGAAGACTGACATGAATTCGCTATCAGACCTGCATCCTTCGCAACGGGCTCTCAGCCCAAGGCTATCGCCGTCGCAGGCGACGGCACTGTGTTCGTTGCCGAGAGCGGTGGAGTTGAAGCAGTTAGGTCTAATCAGAAGGTCGCCGAATTGAAGATGCCGTCTACGCCTAGTGCAGTCGCTGCGCTTGATTCAAGCGTTGCGATTGGAATGGAGGTACGTCACTTCCACAACCCGTCTCGAATAAAATTTCTTCGTAGACTTCTGGGATTCTCACATCGTTGTAGGATCAGAAAGTCCGATTGTATGACTGGGACGGAAAATCACTTCAGGAGGTCGCTATTCTTGAGGGGAATAAGGGGGTTATTAGTGCTCTGTCCTTTTCTCCCGATGGCTCAAAGTTAGTTGCGGGTGATGTGAGTTCTGATATTCAATGTACGGGCCAATACTGACCTCGTGGCATAAGTCGAGCGGGAAGATCGTTTTGTTCGACGCAAAAGAACGGAAGGTAAATCCAATTCGTTAATCACGATGTAATCGATTGGCGTGATGGTCTTTCTCTTTCTAACACCGGCTTCGTGCGCAGATGATTACGGGACGGTGGTCCTTCCATACTGCACGGATCCACTCGCTATCATGGACGGCCGATTCTCAGCATTGTGCTTCTGGGTCTCTCGACACGCACGTTTACATATGGAGTGTGGCCAAGCCGATGAAAAACATAGCAATCAAGAACGCGGTTTCCGGGGGGGTCAATGCCGTGTTCTGGGTCGGAAGCAATGATATCAATGGCAAGCTAATCAGCGCGGGGGCCGATGCATGCGTGAGGCAGTGGGAAGTGACTTTCCACGCGTGATTGGAGGAATGTACAATTTGAACTGTGTCGGGTATGTCCTGAAGATGTAACGAAATTGTAACGGTAAATTGTGATCGGAGTCTAGAAGTTAAAAAAAAATCCAGTTCTCTCTGGCAGTACACCTTGCAGCGTGCAACACACAACAAGGTGTGATGTCGGAGCAGGCTCCGAAAGTGTGCCTCGAACAAAGCCTGATCTGAAACTTTGAAAAGACAGAAATCAGAACTGCGGAAATAAGTACGTAGCGCCTGGATTTCTAAATTCAAAAAATGGGAATTGAATTGGCTATATATAAGTACCGTTTCCAATACAAGACCAATAATGAGGGCGCACATTTTTCACACGTCAGCTGAAGAGTTCTTGACCGAAACAGAGCCCTTCTCCGCATCCGGCGCACCTTGAGATTGCGCAAGTTTGTCCGGAATGGACGAGTTTGGTGAATCTACTGCCTTTTCTGCGGCACTGGATGCCTGAGGTGGCTTTACTGCAACAGGGACGGCAGGGACGATCCAAAAGACTGGGTAACGGCGCTGAATATTATTGAAAAGGAGGGCAGTAACGAGGACGAGTGTCGAAGAAAGGAGAACGACAGGGAGGTAATACCACGACATGCCGTAAATGTCCGGGTTGACGGCGGCGAGGAGGGCGGTAGCACCCGCTGGAGGGTGGGTCGTACTCGTGATTTGCATAACGACAATGGCTAATGCGGCAGAGAGAGAGCCTGCGAGCCAACGCAAGGATTCGAGGCGCTCTTCCGATGGCAAGAGGCCGAAGAGCTTCGTAATACAGACGCCTATGAGGGCACTGATGAAGTGCCCGCCGACGAGTGCCCTTGGCTGGGCGAGAGGTGCCTCAATGGCGCCATAACAAAGGACTGCAGAGGCTCCCTACCAAGGAAGGTCAAAATCAGAGAGCTGGACCGCCTTCAATCAATTCGGTACGTACATAACTGGCGACAATTGAGGGTACATTGCGCTTGATGAAATAATGGGCATGTCCGAAGACAGCCTGGAGGACGGAGAGGCCACAGAATGCACCAACAAAAGACCAGATGTAGATGATGTAGTCTGGTTGTTTTTTCGGCGGTGAAGAACGGTAGCCCAGCCAATGACTCAACCAAGGTGGAAGACGTGCGAGACGGTTACGAGACGACATGGGGCACAAGTAAACGCCTTCAAAGCCAGACAGGCTAGATCACCTGCTTTATAGAGAGGTCCTTGCAGTTCCGTGGCGACTTGACTGTCGCAACTATAAGTTCTGGGCACAGTGGGCAGATTATAATCGCACGAGTAAGACGAGAAAGATGAGTATGCCACAATAAAATAGTCCGCGGCGGACCTTGACGGACTGACTAATAACCTAAAATTAGCTATGCTTACGTATCTCCATCAAAGGCAGCTTCGGTCAAGCTTCGGTATTACGGAAATGCAATGTCCGAGGCAGCCCGAGGGCCTCAGTGCGCGACAATTCGTTCACTATCCACTTTCGTCAGATGTGCATGGTGCATTGCACCTGAGCGCCTCGCGTTGTACGCAGAGCGCTGCTGCGCTCGGGTAAACTAGGAGCTGTGGGCCGTCGAAGGTATGAACCATCGATGCTCCGGGTCATAAGGTATGAAAGTTTGACGGATTCTGATGATGTTTTTTCTCCTTGTAGGTCGGACGTGTCGACTCTCTGGCTGTAATTAAATCTAAGGCACTCAAAACACACGGTCTTCCTTTTTTAAACGGCATGCTGGCAAACCAAGAAAGTATAGCAGACATGCAACTGTGAGAGTGTATCAGTATGCAGACACAATTCAGGGGAACTACTACTTATGTATGCCACGAACATATTGCTTGATGCGACGAGATTCGCTCTGGCTTTTCACCGCTGCACAAAATTAGACAAAAGTGGTGGGTACTAAAATCTAGATTCCTCATCTATGATCCCGTTCAATGGCGGCCTCGGAACCAACCGGCATCCTGCCTTTTCCATTTCAGAAATGAACGTTTTCGATTGCATCAATGCGTGGGCATGTTACGCCACAAAAGACATCATCTTGCGCATCAACGGTTATCGGTAGGAGCCTTGGAACGTCTCTTTACCTATGCAGGGGGTACGCATGTTCTCCATACTATGGCGTAACGATCACCGGGACAGACCGGGATTCCAGCGAGATAGATGGGAGGAGGCCCCCTGATCAAGGTAATGCGAAGGCTTGCTTAGAATGATTTGGAACAGAAGGCAAACTAGGTCTGCGAAGGCGCGCCAATCGAAGTCGAATAGCGCCTCGGATCATGAATCGTTTGTCGCGTCGAGAAACTCGCCCTTGCGAGTGGTGCACACGTGTATAGCAGTCCGTCCTCAACCCCAGGAACCATTGTATGTGCTTTATGCTTTCCTCTTAACCAGGGTCCGACTCAGGCGTACCACGTTCGTTGTTTCTGCTCTTCAGATTCGCCAATGTGTGGTTGTTAGACTTGTCACGGTACGTGATACTTTCCGCCACCAACGGGGTCCCCAAACGAACTCCTTCACGCGCCATCAAAGGGCCAGGGACAGATTGAGAAATCCTTCCTGTTACTTGCCTTTACCCGGATCATGTCAACCTCTCGGGCTGATCCGGTCACCGTTCCACCATCTGCGCACAACCTGAATGGGCAAATTGCAACCACTTGAAGGTACGAAGTACTACCTCGTACCTTCAAGTGGTTGGTATGCTTGATGCTCTTTGGCCGTTGCAAGCTTGCCAGGTATGCATTTTTATAAACGTCAAAAGTGGGTCTTGGTATGTTAATGATTGATAATTTTTAGTGGACTTCGTCCGAGTTTAATGGTCACTGTGGTCTGTCAGGATCGCCCCTCTTTGAAATTCTTCCAACTGGCAATCAATCCAAACGTCAAGCTTCATCAGAAGCGCTGGGCAAGACCTCTAGTAATAGATTGACAGATCTAATACAAGACCTTCTTGCAGCGGGTGGACCGTCATCCCTCGCTCTGGTGACGAAACTCAATTAATGACTACAGCTCCCTGAGTGCGCAGGCGACATCAGACACGTCAGTCGGGCCTGCTGCGTCGCACAGATGTGAACGCATGGTTTGTGTTTTCCGTAATTCCGTTTCATTGTGCTTCCGGCATTGACTTGGGTCAGTAGACACTCTGATGCTTGGGAGTTGTTATTGGTAATATTGTTTGTTGCCTGCCGCTAGGGGCTTGAGGTAGCTGAGGAGCAAGTAACAGCCTCCGGAGTTTGGTGATTTTTTTCACCGCGGTCGACTGATCCGATACTCAAAATCTATATAACCCAGTGTTATTTTCACGTATTTCTCCACCTCACCTGAGCCTTCAAATCCCTTCCTTCCAAAATGTCTATTCAATCGAACAGCTCTTATGTTTCGTATGCTGCGAACGCTCTTCTCGCGGACGCCGATGTCACCTCCAACCTCACTCCATCGGTCGTCGCTCTGGGAGCAGTTGCTGCGACCATTCTTTATCTGACTTTCGGGTCCCTTTTCGGCAAGCCCTTGGTAGACAAGCAGGGCAACAAGATACCAGACGGCCCATGCGGCTTGCCTATTGTCGGTCAGCATCGATGCTTGTACATTAGAGACTCACATGACGATTTTTTTAATGTTCAAGGATCCTTCCCCTTCCTCACGTCGTATCCGGAGCTCACCCTTGATCATTGGGCTAAAGTCAGTGATGGCTGTTTGCGCGCGGGCACATCTTCATACCTCGATTTTTGCCTCATGCTCACCTTTTGGATAGAAATTCGGTGATCTATATTCACTTTGGCTCGGCAATCAGCTCTTCGTCATTGTATCGGATCCAGCCATCGTGAAGGATCTCATGGTCACGAACGGTGCAGTTTTCTCTTCCCGGAAAGAAATGTTTGTCAAGAGCCAGATCGTCTTCGTGGGAAGGGGCATAACGGCAACGCCGTACAACGACAGATGGTATGCGACTGTGAGGAGCCCCTTCATGCTGCGGCAATTACTGACTTGATGTCTAGGCGCAAGCACCGTCGTATCGCGTTTGGTTGGTTGAACCAGCGCGCAGTTGACAGCTACACTTCGGTTCTTGATCGGGAAGCGACCGTCTTGATGAAGGCATTGTATGAAGAAAGCAAAGCTGGTACCGTCCCGGTGAACCCTCAGGTTTATTTCTTCTTTTTACTTTCTCCAATATATCCTGATGGTGATGACTGCAGCCACACGCTGGGCGTTGCTCTCTCAACAATATGGCAACCATTACCTTCGGCACGCGGACGGATAGTATCAATCATCCTTTGGTCGGCCGTGCTCTTAAATTGAGCCGCGAGTTCATGTACGTCGCTTTTATCTTACTGGGATCATTTAGTTGAAGAAGCGGGATTACAGGAACTGCACGGGTCCGATGTCCAATCTGGTTGACTTTATTCCCCTCTTGCAACGTCTTCCCAACCCCATGTTGTCGCGCGGGAAGAAGCTTCACAAGGGCCTTGTCGATACGTACGGTGGAATGATCAAGGACATAGAGAGGCGGCTCAACAACGGCGAACAGGTGGTTGACTGCCTGGCCAAAACGATGATTCAGGTGCGCGAGGAAGAGGAATTGGACCACCTCGACATGACTATCCTCACCTCTGCGTTCATGATTGGTGGCGTGGAAACGGTGTGTCCATCATCCCGTTCACTTATAATTACACCAAGTTAACTCGATCTCTAGACCGCAGCAATCATGCAATGGTTCTCAGCTCTTATTCCCGCTCATCCTGAAGTTCAACGTAAGGCCCAGGAGGAGCTTGACCGTGTTGTAGGACGTGACCGCCTGCCTACTGTGGAAGACGAGAAGGATCTCCCGTATTGCCATGCTATCGTTAAGGAGGTAAGTCACGAAGTCGAACGTCATGAGAATTGAGATACATTTGATATATTCAGGTCGAACGTTGCCACAATCCTTTCTGGCTCGGAACCCCACACGTCGCCTCCGAAGACTTCACTTACAAGGGCCAGTTCATTCCTAAGGACACGGTTGTCGTTGTCAACGCTTGGACCTTGCACCATAATCCCGCTCGTCACACTGATCCGTATTCTTTCAACGTAAGTAGGGCCAAAGTACACAGATACCAGTCGCTCGTCAACAACCAATTAACTTTAATCTCTGACAGCCCGACCGCTACATAAATGATCACTTCACCTCCGCTGATAGTGCGAACTTGACTGATCCTTATGAGCGCGACCACTGGATGTTCGGTGTCGGGTGAGTTTCCTTCCACAGTTTCATATCTTGCCATCATCAGGGCATGCCAACAAAGTCACTGATAAACCCGATCTGTAGCCGTCGCATATGTCCCGGAATGATCGTGGCTGAGCGCGAGATTTGGCTTACCATCTCCCGGATGCTTTGGGCCTTCAATATGAAGGAGATCCCCGGCGAGCCCATCGATCTAAAGGAGTACGATGGACTTTCCGGCCGGTCTCCCGTTCCTTTCAGGATCACGCTTACCCCTCGCGATGCGAAAGTAAAGGAGGTGCTCGACTCTATCTCTAGCTGAGCTTCTCTTGCTTTTTGAGTGGAATCAATTTTCTGATCATGTCTGGTACATGCTGCTTATCGACTTCGGTACCATCAATCAATTGAATGGAATACAAATAAGAAAGAGGCTTCTGAATTGTGTTGTATACGCGTATTTACTGATATCGATGTAAAGGTTGTTCAAGTTCAATGGGAACTCTGGTTCAGTTTTAAGTTGAAAAACCCTTGTTTTCCAGCTTGCGAAATGATTGCAGCCTATGTACCGTAGTAGCGAGTCTTGTGCTTGAACCGACTCATTCATCGTGTCTTTCATACCTCAAAAAAACTGGAGCTCAGGATATTTTAAGGCCTCAAGCCTTAGCCCAGGCCTGGGCCTGTAAGTTGCATATTTTACTACTGTGTATCACTACACGAATCCTCCTCAGTTGACGAGTCGACGTCCCAGTCTCCGTAGTAGGTTGATAGTGACGACAGTCGATCACTATAAGTTACACAACGACGTCAGTCCTACTGAGCCACGCGTCAAGTACTTTTGAGTAAATCAACCGATAGCTATTATCCATTCGCCCGGAGCCTGCAGGCAGTGGATGCTTTGGCAACTCATGCGAGCGCTGAACATGCCGGTCGCAGCACTGAGCAAATGGTGTCATTAGGAATCGTGGGAATGTACTTCCAAATACGATATATGCCGTTGCATGGGCTGATTTTTGGGCAGAGGATATATAACTACAGTATTTGAGTCTGCCATTCCACCACTCTTTCCATCCATCTCCTACCCAGTCTTTCTCCTTGTACCTTTCAGACTCTGTAAGTGTTTGCGTTTAGATTGCTCTGTTGGACACGTCGTAGACGCGTTATTCCTCATTCTGGGTCTTATTATCTCGGCATCTGTCTAAGAACGCGACCGTACACGTCTCCAGGAGTTTATTGAGGACATCTCACTGATTTTTTTTTCTGGGTTGTATATCAACAGGCGAACATGTCTACTCCTACCTCAAGAGACGGTCGTGTTGGCCAGCGCATCGAGAACTACACCGCTTTCTGGCAAAAAGATGCTAACAAGGAGGCTGCGGTTGACACCGAGAACCGTGTCGAGAACTACACCGATGTTATCAACGGTGAGTACTCCTCCGTAGCCTTTTCTGCCTCTCTAATTTGTGCACAGGTTACTACGATGGTGCGACAGAGTTGTATGAGTATGGTTGGGCACAGTCCTTCCACTTCTCACGGTTCTACAAGGGCGAGGCCTTCGCTGCGTCTCTAGCCCGACATGAGCACTATCTCGCCTCTCAGATGGTTCTCCGCCCCGGCATGCGTATTCTTGACGTTGGCTGTGGTGTCGGTGGTCCCGCTCGGGAGATTGCGCGCTTCGCCGACGTCAACATCGTCGGTGTGAACAACAATGACTTCCAAGTTGGTCGTGCTCGCAAATATACCAAGGCTGCCGGTCTGGAAAATCAAGTCACGTTCGCAAAGGGCGATTTCATGAAGCTTGCCGAGCAATTCGGCGAGAACTCTTTCGATGCCGGTGCGTGTTTTCTTGATCCGTGTTTGCTTGTAGTGACACACTCATGTCTGTGCATAGTCTATGCCATCGAGGCCACTGTGCACGCACCCACGTGGGAAGGTGTCTATGGCGAGATTCTCAAGGTTCTCAAGCCCGGGGGAGTCGTAAGTTCCTTGCATCACAATCGCCCGTTGTCTGTTCTTACAGATTTGGTTTAGTTCGGTGTATACGAATGGGCCATGACCGACCTGTGGGATCCATCTAATCCTGAACATAAAGCTCTTGCACACGAGATTGAGTTTGGCAACGGCATTCCCGAAATGCGACCTCTCGCGAAGGCCCGCGAGGCTCTTAAGACAGTTGGTTTCGAGATCGAGCATGAAGAGGATCTTGCAGAGCGTGATGACCCAGTGCCGTGGTATTACCCTCTTGAGGGCGACATTCGCAAGGCGCAAACAGCATGGGATTATGTCACCGTTTGGCGGATGAGCTGGAGCGGCATTCTCATCAGTCACACTGCCATGCGGGTTATGGAGTTCATTGGTCTCTTGCCAAAGGGCACATATGATGTTGGTGAGGCGTTGAAGGTCGCGGCCTCCTCCCTAGTTAAAGGTGGTCAGCAAAAGGTCTGCAGTTCTCCCCTCTGCTCCACTTTTATATTGCTGAACAGCGTATCTCGCCTAGTTGTTCACGCCCATGTACCTCGTCATCAGTCGCAAGCCTCGTCTTGATTGACTGACTGCATCTTCTGTCATTATGCCTTCTGGTACATCTCGTCCATCTTTAGTACATTAATTCTCCATAGAATATTTCTCCAATCGTTGGTATACCCGTACTCGGCAGTCACATCTACTCACTTGGTGCGACACCCATTTGCATCTTATCTCAGAGGAATCGCATGGTGATCAAGATGTCCTTCAGTACAATGTTATATTTCGTGTTCTGCGGTTTCTGTCTTGCCCTCGTCGTTGAGTCGGAATAACTGCTCTTTTACGCCGTGACACTGACTTTTCGCAATGTCAGAGTTACTGCACCATGCAATCCTCGAGCTCTGGATTCAAACCGAGTCAAGGAAAGTAGAAGCAATTGGTGAATCTCCAACTTGGTAAAGCAAGCGGTGGTAGATTTTGATGCCAAAGTTGCCGCTTTCTTGTCCTCATGCATGTTTCTCTCAGATACACGATGGGTGCCTTGACACCGTACCGGAAGTGGGTGAGGTCGTATGGGGCTGTGCATGACAGTCTTCTGCTGAGGACGGTGATCGGGAGTTGAAGATCACGAGAATCTCGTTTCTGTACTCGACCATTCCGGACCTAATTCTAAGGCCGACGGTGTTCGGACGTGTACCTCGCTTTCAGAACGACTACCTTCTGGATGAGGTCAGCAACAGAGACTACCTCACTTTCTGTCCAGCTTGTTCCAAGTCTGAATTCGCCTGCTTCGAGCCCTCACTACTTTTCCCCTTGTTTCTGATTCTTGAATTTACTGGGCGATGAGCAGCCCGACCACCTCAAATGGAACTCCTTTCCTCACCGAATTTGGTCGCGAAGGGCTGGGTTATTCACCTTGTCCGCCACGCTTACCGCTCCTTGGACCTGCCAGAAAAATCACTGATGTGCCTTATTCATTTTACAGAGATAGATGTACATACGTCTGACGAGGTCAGAAGGTCAGCAAGGTCATGGGACTTATAAGGTTGACAAGTAGCATTGGACAAAATATACAAGCAAGGCGGCCGAGGCTCTCAAGTCGGCGAACGAACCTTGGACGGTGCCTGCAATAGAAGAACATGGGGCCCCACTCCTACCCCAGGATGTGAACGTGAACCGGACCGGTGACGCATCGCGAGAATGTTTCAGCGCGTAAGTTGTAATTGGGAATGCATTAAGGACGGCCTACTTATAAAACTTGGTCTTTTAGTTTTGTCTATCGCGCGTATCTCTCACCCTGACCGCTGCCATCTCTAACGCCCTAATTCCTCCTGCAAATCCACGCACATAAAGTAGCCATGTCTATCGAGGGAAACCAAAACGCTCCGCCTCTGTATGAGAAAGCAGCTGTGGATGTCAAGCTCCGGGGCTTGGAGGCTGCGACGGCCGGTAATGATGGTGATGAATCTGTGCTAATTTCGCTCGAGGAGAGGAGCCTTGTGAGGAAACTCGACAGGCGGATCCTCCCTATCGCCTGTCTGATGTACCTCTTCGCCTGTGCGTAGTCCTGATACTGTCACGGCGCGCCATGTTTGAAGCGACATGTGGATAGACCTTGACCGGAGCAACTTGGGGAATGCCCGTCTTCAGGGCCTTCCAGAGGATGTTTTACATGGGGATCCAACAGGCAGAAGCTTCGACTGGGTCAACTCTGCATTTTTCTTCTCCTACGTGAGTTGCAAAGGTTCCCTTATTAAGCATGCCGTCCCTGACATATGCGTATCACTGATGATCTTCGAGACAGATTCTCTGCCAAGTTCCCGCGACAATTCTCTCTAAATTTCTCCCTCCTCGCCTCTGGCTCGGATGTGCTGCTATTGGATGGGGCCTCTGCTCCACTTTGATGGTCAGCTTTTATCAACCTGGTAAAACTTCGCAACACGGCTCATATCTCCGTGGATATCTCTCAGGCTACAGGTTTCAATGAGGCAGGCCTGATTGTCGCCCGTTTAGGCCTTGGTGTTTTCGAAGCAGGCTTCGGTCCGGGCATTCCCCTTTACTTCTGTATGTCTTCTCTTCTCTCCTCTCCGTGCCGTTGCATTTCCGTTCACCAAAAAACATTACTCATGTACTTTTCGTTTCCCTCTCCGATATGTGCAATATGCGAATGAAAAAGCACTCTTTTATACCAAATATGAAATGGGTCTTAGACTTGCGTATTGGTTCGGCTTTGCGGCCGTCGCAGGCGCTTTCGGCGGACTTATTGCATTCGGTGTGCAACATGCAAATACTGCGATTGAAAATTGGCGGTTGCTCTTCATCATCGAAGTTCGTCAACTTTTTCTCAGCTCCTGTCTGAGGCATCCAGATATCTGTCGGAGCTGGGTGACTAACGTGACCTGCAGGGAATTCCTGCAACACTCCTCGGATTCGTGGCGCTTGCGCTACTGCCCAACAGGCCAGAGATGACCAACTTTTTCAATGAAGAAGAACGTGCTCTCGCTGTGAAACGCGCCAACCAAGACATGACCGCAGATGTCGGTTACACAGTAAACAAGAGTCATATTACCTCCGCATTCAAGGATTGGCGAGTGAGTGTACCACGAGGACACTAGCGCTACTGTTCAGAGTCTTGATGTCGTTCGTTTGGTATTAGATATTCCTCGGCGGTGTGATCTATTTCGGTGCTAACTGTGCTCTGGCGTCCACCTCCGCTTTCCTGCCTACCATCATTCAGACTTTCGGATATAGTACGCGTTTCATTGTTCTGTCCTGATATGCTCCATCCAACCTCTTTCTGACACCCACAATTCCAGCCAATGCTCGCGCCCAGTTAATGACAGTGCCTCCCTACGGTTCGTCCCTCTTCTGATAGTAGACGCGTTTTGCCATTCACGGTGTCCGCCATAAGCCGTCTGCGCTGTCGTCATCACACTGTCTTCCTGGTGCTCTGACCGCTTGCAGAGTCGTGGTCCGTTCATTGCCGCTGCGAGTACCGTCGGTGGCATCGGTTACCTGTATGTCACCGGTGCATATTCAACTAGGCATACTGATACTGACACGGTATCTTTTCATACCCCAGGCTTCTACTGACCGTGCCCAGCAATAACCACGTACGCTACTTCGCGACTTTCTGTATCACAAGCGGGACATACACGACGATCGGTATTACAATTGCGTGGTGTTAGTACTGCCTTTTTCTTCTGCGCTTCATTGGTCCTGAAATGTCTGATGAATAGATGCATTTAATCTGGCGTCGGAGACGAAGCGTGCGACGGGAACCCCTCTGTACATGGCTATCGGCCAGTGTGGTAGCGTACTTGGGTCGCACCTGTTCCCAAAAAGTGAAGGACCGAGATATATGTATGCTACAAATTGTTTTCCTTCCGCGATCCCTTCTTCCGTGACTGACGGGCTGTGCATCTCCCAGCAAAGGATTTGCAGGTGCGAATCCCTGCTTCACGTAATGACAATGGACATGAATTCTGACACAAACCAATCTTTTCCAGTTTCCTGCGCTCTTGAATTTCTTGCAGCGATCTGCGCCATCTTCCTGACCGTGCGTCCACTCTTATCTTCATCTTCCTGGGCCCGATCCATTCATTTTGCACCAAACCACTGTGAGACTAAACCTTATCGATTACCTTTGCAGATTCATTACCGGCACGAAAACGTGCGGAAGGATCGAACCTATGGCAAGAACACGCCCGACATGGTGGTTGATACGACAGAACTGGCGGACAGGGTCAGCGCCTTTTTGTGTTCCTTATTTTCTGTTGCGACGTGATGAATGCTCATGGTGTTTGCAGGCGCCTGGATTCCGTTACGTGCCTTGAGGAGGAAGAGATGGAATGATTTTTCCCCAATGAGGAAGTTGTTTGTGCGGGCAGGGGATGTGAATTTTGTGCGAGGATGTGACCTTAGGCCGATCCGGCAGTGTAAGTATGTAAAGGTATTATTTTGCTCAAAGTGTACTTGTACTATGATACGGGAGTTTCAAGCCAAAGTTTTGGGAGCGTGGCACGCGCAATTATTTTTGCCTCAGGGAGATGATGCAAGAAATCTGCATAATAATTTTTGAGAATATACGTAGATCAGATCTCAAGTCAAGTCAGACTTTTGATCAGTGGCCGCCAATCAGAACGCTTGTGTGCTCAAACGGACCTACAGAGGTGCAATAAAGTTGTTTCGTTACAATTGCGAGGTATGTATATCAGTACACGACATCCATCCAATCCACGTCCAACTGCTACTCCGAGTCAACCCCAAGTCTACTGCCGCCCCTCATCAATGCAAAGGGAAGACAAAAAGGAGAGAAATAAAGGGAACGCGACGTGAGCTACGCAGAAGTGGCCTAAATTAGAACTGGTGACAGAGGAACAGTGCAGAAAAAAACAGCGGCGGTATGCGAATGATCGGGGAGGATGGAGAGTATGAGCGAGAGACCGATAGAGCGATGGGGGAAAGAACTAGGCGAGAGTAATCGATATCCTGGAAGCGGTGGAAACGCACGATGTCAGAGCAGAGTGAGAATGGGTGTATGGAGTGGGAGAGAGGGGCAAAAAGGGAATTTGTCTGTCTTGAGATACGCCACCGTACTACCGTACATCAACTAAATGTATGTTTAATCAATGGGACCGTGGATTGGATGAAGAGCGAGGAAAAAACCGAAGATGTGAAGCAATATCGGAGAAGTACAGTCCGAGGCGTGTTGTGAAAGGTCGTGGCGAAGGGTACGTGACTAGCGTAGGCAAGTAATAGCGAGAAGAGGAGGTCATGCCAAGGGTGGAGGGGCAAAACTCATGATCTCCTCGTATAACAGTTCCTTCAGTTGTTCACGGCTGATGTCGTCCTTGTGCACTGTAAGCGAGGGATATGAAAATCAGAAAAAAAAAAATTGTACAATGAGGAGGACGCACGGTCGAATTCGAAGAATTCGGGGTCGAGAGGTGGTGCGACAGGTTCATCATCGGGATCATGCTGGAAGAACGGAAGCGTTTAAGGCAATGTACAAAGCGATGAATTAGACAACCTAATTGGCTACATACATATGCCTCAAGATAAGGATGCGCGAGCGCCTGCTCGACCGTTATCCGCTTTTTGGGATCAAATGTCTACCGAAATGGGTGTCACTCAGGGGCTGCGGCGTAGAGCAGATATCATGGAGCCACATACCAACGTCTTTGCGAGGAAATCGATAGCGTGGGGGTTCGCATTGGGGAAGAGTTGCGCAAAGGGCTTCTTCTTGCGGAAGGGCAGTGCGCGAATGTAGTCTCGCGAGCGACGTGTCGTAATCGCATAAAACTCATCGAGAGTGGGTGTACCGAGGACGTCGAGGATGAGAGTCAATTGATGGTGGTAGTCACGTCCGGGGAAAAGTGGTTTGCCTGAGAGCATCTCCGCGAGGATGCATCCCACGGACCAGACATCAATAGCCTTCATATTATATTAGTTAACCCGTCAACGAGGTAGTTGGCTAGGGAGATGCTTTACCTTAGTGTATTGCTTAAAGGTAAGCATAATCTCTGGTGCGCGATACCATCGCGTTGCTACGTACTCGGTCATGAAGCCCGTCTCCGTACCGGATGGCTCGGCGGTCTTCACGGAACGAGCCAGACCGAAATCGCAAACCTTAAGGTCGCAATTGGCATTCAGGAGCAAATTCGATGGTTTGAGATCACGATGGATGACATCCGCGGAGTGTAGCGCTTTCAAAGCGCGAAGTGTCTGATAAACAAAGTATTGCGCGTGGTCGTCAGATAGATCCTGCGTGCGAATAACGCGGTGCATGTCGGTTTCCATCAATTCTTGAATCACTGTTACAAGACGGGCGTCAAGGTTATTGACGGATGCAAACATAGCAATCGGGATAGGATAGCCATACAGTAAACTTCCTTGAAAGCATCTATAGAGGATGGTTTGATGATATCGAGAATAGAGATGATCTACAAACAAGCGTCAGTAATTCCGTGGGTTGGGGCTTCCGCCACAAATCCGAGACTATGAATGCGATAGTTCCACGAAAGCGTACTATCCCCATCTGCCGCGCCTTGTTCATTTCGAAAGGAAAGAAAACTCACATTTTCGCTGACACCAGCCTCACTGAGGAATTTCAACAGCTTTAGCTCACGGAGCGTCCGAAGACAAAACATTGAGTGGTCGAAGGGCATAATCTTCTTGATTGCGACCTTGCGCCCGCTCGGCCTGTGTACGGCCGAACACACAATACCATACGCGCCCTCACCAACGACGTCCAACACCTGGTACTGAGTGCCTAGAGCACACATATGGCAACCACGAAGACCGCTGAGCCCGAGGCAATTTACGTGCACCAACTATCTGTCTGCTCACCGACGTTGAAGCGCACCTTCCGCGGTGCGGGCTGAGCCTGAGAGGCAGCGTGGCCGTGTTTCGACTTTTTCGCAGCGTCAGCCATGAGTTGTGGAAGGTGGTGGTGGTGGTGAGAGAGAGAGGATAGGGAGAACAAGGGCGAAGTGCTGGGAGACAAAAAAAGTGTTGTTATAGAAGTGGCTACATCACCTGTTTCGGGACGGTTCCAAAGGAAATCGCGCTTATGAAATCCAAGATGAAATCTCACTGGTCCTCACCATGACAATACTTGCCCGCTCCTTGTCGTCAGGCATCTGCACATGCTGATCAGCTCGTTGCGAGCCCACTTGCAACGTTCAAACAACATCTATTTTCTTGATTCTGATCAAGTCACTGTGAGAGGCTATTCGACACCAACGCCAGATGGCATCGTAGTTCAGATTGCTTTCAGGTTTGTTTGGGGTTTTCAATTGAGAGCTATCCAAGTTACGCTACTTCATTGTCACCATATGACAAGTGAGAAGTCGAACTGAACACGTACCCGTTTACAGTCGTGTGGGATGACACGCTCCTTTTTTCCAGATAAGCTGGGCGAATTTCTCAGGCTGATCGTCGCTATTCGTTGGCTATACGGTATCTATGTGCCTGCAAAACGTTGGATTGGGTCGCTTCTCCCACGCGGCTTCACAAATACATCGGTCTGCTTTTGTGGACAAAAGCATATACGTACATTACACACAGCAAAGTGCTCTCACCCGACCAACTTGATTTTTAGATTCTCTTCCAGTTGATCTCAACAAAGTATGGCCTAATGGGGCTGATTGTTTCAAGTCGAGCTATTATACTCTATTATCGCTAACTCGAAGTCTTTCAATTGTTTGACCCCAGCACACCTTCCTTTCGGTATGGCGTCACTCTCTGGATGATGACCCTGGCAATGACTAAAATCAAATGATCTCCCCAAGCAATTACCTACGACCAATAATCAAGGCGGTTTTGTTCGAGATCTAGCAATCACAGTGGTACGTAAAACCTGTGGTTGCCTGCATTACTCGTTGAACTTCCTCTTACTTTTGAGCTCAGGCCCGTGAGATAGTGGTATCCTCACTATTTCGTTTGCGTCTGGGAGACTATGAAGACCTTACCTTGACGTTTGACGCACGCACCGTAATTATCATGCAGAGCAACAAATTTGTGAGATGGCGTGACGAGCTCATTGAAGATGCATTGCCTCCACCGTACCACTCGGGGGGGACCTGGACATTTTGCATGGGATTATGTTCGGTTTTTGCATAGCCTACGGGTTAAATATGATATCTGTGCCTACGGAAAACCTTGATCTCCACCTTGGTCGAAGGCTTGGATTGACAGATTTTTGATCTAGTGCCTTCCCTGTCCTGGTCCGGGACATCTATCAGACACGCTGTCTTGTCTCACGCGCTCGCTTTCGCACTGTCCATCACGGCCACGGCTTGATCATTTTGAACTTTCCAACCAGGTAGAACCCCTTCATTCATGCGGCAAGAACTGATGAATAAGTAGCTTGACACCTCGTGTTTCAAACGGTTCTTAGAACAACCTGTCCCTGTCCATAGTGTAACGACCCACAATGACCTATTGGGAACAGACTTCGACCTGTGTTGTAACATTTCAAAAAATTCTGGACTGGCGCCCAGCTCGGGCTTGTGCCGCAGTGCATGAGACATGCTTAATCTGTCATGTGATGCAAACGCGTGCTCCTATTTATATTTGTTCTCGACTGAGCTACAAAATGTTCGGTTCCGACGGTCCCTTGCTTTAATGTTGAGTACATGATACCCAACCTCTTCTCGAAACGCACTTGCTCTGTACTTTCTGGCTTTTGAGGGGAGAACTTGGTTAATGCCACGGCATAAGCACTTACATCGAACATGTTCTCGACCCCTCAAACACCTCAAGTTTCCACCTCAATTTCGGAATTTTCCTCCTTTTCGTTGGATGTCAAGCCGAACATCGCTGAACTTGAGGCAGCTGGAGCATCACGGTCATCTATTATACAGGCAAAACTAAATCGACGCCTAGGCCCCGAATACGTCTCACAGCGTCCTGCGCCTGGTGGTGGACCGAAGCTCACGTACGTCGAAGGGTGGAAGATTATCGGGCTAGCAAACGAGGTATTTGGGTACAATGGGTGGAGCTCATCCATTGTCAGTGTGGATACCGATTACTGCGATATGTGTCCGGAGACGAAGAGGTTCAATGTCGGAATTTCAGCGGTAATCAAGGTTACGCTTCGGGACGGGACATCTCATGAGGATGTTGGGTATGGTACTGCAGATAACCTGAAGAGTAAGGGCGCAGCACTGGATAAGGTGTGTTTCATTTGATGAAGACGCAGTGTCTGTGGAAGCGTTTAACTGGTGGTCCAGGCGAAGAAAGAGGCCGTTACTGATGGAATGAAGCGCGCCTTGCGGAATTTCGGTAACCTCCTTGGTCTCTGCTTGTACGAAAAATCGTTTGCGCAGGAAGTCGTGAAGATCAAGGCGCCACCGGTACGTGCAGTGTTCTTTTTTTCTGGTCTCATTTTCGTGTATGTGGCACACACCTCATGCCTATTCTCACGTATTTCAGCCAATATTCGATAAATCCGACCTCCATCGTCGTCCCGACTACGAGAATCCTGTTCCCTCATCGTCAACGTCAAATTATTCTAATGCCATCGCCGGATCTTCCTCCTCTGCTACCAACGTGAATACATCCAGACCTCCAGCGGAGGACGTTAAACCTTTCTCGTCTATCCCACCACATGTGCGGAACGCTATGCTGCCTCCGTCAGGGGACAAGAATAAAGCCCCTCAAACGCCTATGCAAAGGCAAGGCGTGCAAAATAGCACGCATATCACTGGACTAAATACCCCAGGAGAGACTCCGCCATCCAACATGGCTTCTGGTCGTTCTGGTCAACCTCAGCAACAACGCCCAGTTCCCGTTTCAGCACCTCATACTCGTCCTCCACAACCACCGCCTCCGGCGTCGAGGGCACCACCACCTGCTACTGTGCGCACAGTCACGTTTGCCCCTCCCCCCCAACAGGCTGCATCTACATTAAAACCAACAGTACCAAGAGATTTAAGAGAAAATGACCCGGAAGACAGCTTCTTCACTTCCGACGACGACGCATTGTTCGCCGCTATCGATCTAGCCGAGGTCAATGGACTCTCGGCGACGGGTGCCACAGCGGCGAGTGCTACTACCAATAACACCAATGCGAAAGGCACCTCAAATGAGATTCGGAGTGCGAAGTCCGCAGACAACAATGTTTTTGCCAACAGTATCAGTGTTTCTGGAGCTGGAGCGGGATCATCGGGTGCAGCTTCCAACTCAAACTCAAGTTCCACATCTGCCACTTCCGTTAAGGCGCCGACGCCCTCGGCGTCAATGGGCGGGTTCAGATCCCCCCCAGGAGTAGTACGTGTGCTCTTCGTGCTAGCATCGTGTCTTGTCCCTGCTCATGATTTGATTGCAGAATCCAGCTCATCACTCAAATCGTTCCGCCATGCCCCCACCGCCACAGCGCTTCTCCTCCAGTGGAGGCTCGTCGTCGAGCGTCGGTGTCAAGAGGCCCTCAGAAGCTATGCAGTTAGTTGGCGCCTCCCCATTCATGTTCGTTTTCAATATTGACGTGTCGACGATTTGTAGACCGCCCAGGCGTCCGGGCCAAGGCATGGGTCTGGCACAACAAGCAGCTGGGAACGTCAGGCGGGCTCCATTCTCGGATCTCGAGATGGGGGCTGGTGGGGATGTGAAGCGCATCAGAAGACAGTGATGTATCCGTTTTCGTGGACTTATCTCGGCGTCGATTGTTGGGACGCCTTGGATCATATCTTGATGATCATTGGCTAGAGGGATCCCCTTGGGATTAACGAATCATGTTCAAACTTTATTCAGCTGTGCACTCTAGTTAAGTCGAAGATAACATACTTAGGACTTCGTTGCAGTGTAAAGTAGGCGGCCTACCACGTACATTCTACGTTTGTAGCCAATCAGGATTGATCAAGAGTCGCACTAGTGTCAGCAGTTGTCACGAACCAAAGTGTTTTACCTCCCTTAAGCTTTTGAGGCCAAGGCTATTTGCTACTTTTTTTTTTCTTTCCGGAACAGCATGCCATCTGGCACGGTGAGAAGCGCGAGGCAGAATATATGCGTAGCAATGCCCAAACTGAGCGGTACGCGTCATAGCGCAGAAAGGATCATGATGCAGTTCCAAGGAAACTTTACAAGTCTGGAGGCGAGTTCGCGTCGCTGATTAAACACGAGGATGTGCTGATTGCCAGAGCGGAACACGAAGCGATAGCAAAACAACCGTAAAAGAACGACGACTAAAGAAGGAAAGTAAACGCTCACGCAATACAAACGGCTATGTACCACCACCAAAAACAGTAACCCTAGCGCACTGAAGATGAATCACAGCACGATACAAAACGAAAAGCGGAATACGGAGTTTTGTATTAAACTTTTTCACCATCTCGACAAGCCACGCACGATAAAACGCACTCATCCATCGCTGCGCCAGCAACACCTTGAGCACATGCATGCTCCCGACGCTGAGCCGAAAAAAGACAGACAAACCCATATCCTCAGCATCACCCACCCTACCTACTTAGCAACACCTCGTCCACGTCCCGGACCACCGCGCCCACGGAAGCTGCCCCTATCTCCACCATTCACGGGCGGGCCACCCCTCGGTCGACTAATAGGCCTCTCTCCTCTCTCCTTCCTCGTCTCAACCAAGATGCGCATCTGCTGTCCCTCGCCAACATCGACTTTGATTCCGCCCTCGCCGCCCTGGGCAAGCGGCAGCGAGGCAACAATCGCCCGGCGTGCTGCATCAACAGTAGTGAATTCGAGGAAAGCGCACGCCTTGCTGCGCACGATCTCGACCTCTTTGATGGGACCAAAGCGAGTAATGAGTGTCTGGCGCAAGGCTTGGTCGGACACATTTTCTTGCACGCTCTGCCAGACGAGATGAAAAAGGAGGAATGAGTATCAAAAACAATTTCGCAAATGATGACAAAAATATGATACCTTGACGAAGCACTGAGCAGTGGTAATATTATGAGCAGCAACAAGTGCAGGATGAGGTTCCCTTTGTCCATGCGGTCGGGCACCAGGCCCGTGATGCAAGGGCGGTGTCTGCGTCCCAGTTCCAGGCATCGATGAGCTCGCAGCGGGAACCTCGCTCGTCCCCCTCGACTCCTGAGCTACAGCGGATCCCCATTTCTTAGAGTTAGCGGCTGCGAGGTTTGCCCACGTCTTTGGTGCAGGCGGCGCTGCGGGCTGCGGCGCGGGTGCCGGAGCGGGCGCAGGTTGTGGTGCAGCAGGCGGCGGCGGCGGCGCAAGAGTAGCAGCAGGTTGTGGTGCGGGGGAGGGTGAAGGAGGATGAGATTCGGTAACAGCGGGTGCAAGGGTTGCCTCTACAGGAGCCGGAGCTGGTGGCTTTTCGTCGACGAGCGCAGAACTGACGGGAACAGGGGAAAGCTCACGCTCCTCAGGTTCAGATTGCGCGTGACCGTTCGGGTACTGTTGTGCAGGCTCCTCAATGACAGGCTCAATCTCAGGCTCCGGCTCCGGCTCTTCAGAGGTGAAAGGCTGAGCGGGAGTGGGCTCCTCGATAACAGGCGCAGGTGGGGGCGCAGGCGCAAGCGAGGGTTCTGGCACAGCAGGAACGGGAAGCGGCGCGGTCACCGGCTCAGGAGCAACGGGAGCAGCCTCAGCCTCCTCTTCTTCGCTTTCAACTGCCTCTTCCTTCAAGAAACGGAAGATATCATTGAGAACGAAATAACCGTTGGGTTGCTCGGCGAGGAAGAACGTTTGCACAAACTTTCGCCAGGGTTCGCCGCGGTTGGACATTTCACCTATGACCTGAATAATAATACCACCGTTGGCAGAAGACTGCGCATCGACCGAGTGGATGAAGACTTTGCAGTCCTCAAATCCAATTGACGTGATCTTGCTGTGAATTTCCTGATGTCAAGTGGAGCAATATGAGTTGACACCATAACGATGAGAAGAACAGAAAAAATGGGCTGCATTAGTTCAGTGCCAGCACAGGCCTACACAGTTCACACAAATGAAAAAGTGAGAGACTGAACCACAGTCCCTATGCTCTCATATCCACTAACCAAGCCAGCCCGGCGCTTCGCTTGCTGTCGTTACTCGACGCGCGTACACATACAATCGGGATGCGTAGCAACACGAAACGCGTAGAAAAGTACTGAAAGGGCGACCACTCACCTGCTGACCAAAACATGGTTTCCCGTCCTCTCCTTCAGTGCCGTGAATGAATGTGGATGATTTCGTGTAAAAGCAATGCAAGCGGTTTGGTTGCTTATTGACAAACGTATAATATTGGGGCACAAACTGCCACCCAACCTCAGAAGGAACGACATTGCTGCGAATGGTTTCGTCCGTAGATGTATTGGTATTCGTCATTATGCTCAGTGATACTGGATAGTAGCATTGTCAGAGGTTGGTAGCAGGGCTGAGTAAGCTAGATGCAGGAGGATACTTACCGAGATGGACAAGATGCGAGAAAAGGACGTGCGTGGGACAAGTCTATATGAGATTGATACAGCGAGAAATGAGTAGCGAAAAGCCGGAGAGGCTGAAGAGCGAGCGAGACAGCGAAGACGACGAGGTCAACCAGAGAGGCGTCTCTCCGCTTCAAACTTTCTTATTTCTTACCCCGCCACACTCCTTCGGCAATCTCCGAAAATTCGGTGGCTGACAAGTCTACCAAGCTTTTGCAACAACTAGCTTCTGAGCTTGAACCAATATGTTACAATATTGGGGTTCCATATGCTTCCAATGTGTCTAGGTCTGCATGCGGTTTGAACGAGGCAAAGAAGGCTGAACTAGGCAATGAGCATGGTTCGAAGCTTGAATGCCTCGTTGACTCCGACTGCGGAACAAGGGCATGTGGGTCTTCGACCCAACTTCGACCTTTCCCATCTTGTCAGACTTTTATTTAACATATTGACCCAATTCTTCTAAATAAGTGGTGTGTAAGTATCACCCATAGTTTTTTTGGAAGTTGTCGTTGAATTATATCTCCACTTTGCAAGCCGAGATGATTTCTCGAGTACTTTACTCGAGCTCACGCTGTAGGGTCAAACTGTGAGAGAAGCAGTCAGTCTTGAGATCTTGAGAAGTCTGTATAGCTCCCGTGTTCGAACGGGCGAGTTCCACTGTTTTAAGAGAATTCTGATCTGATTAGAACAACAGGCGTTAGCAAGGATATCCTGCCTCAATTAACAACGCTGCCAACGGTTCTGTAGCCTCACGGACCGGATCGATCTCAGATCGCCTTCCTTGATGCCCCTCCAGACCTAACAGTGCTCCCTTCGTCTCACACCAAACCCACGCGTTGCCAGAAGGTTTGGTCCACATCTAAGCTTTCCTTTCCATCCTTAAACTGATCTTGGGGGATTGTCAGCCACTGGCTATCTCTCAGAAAATTTTGATCATCTTTCTATGTTTTCCAGTCCTCTCTATCTACGTTCAATATAGCCCGTTGGAATCGTATGTCAGTATCTGTAGGCCATTCTCGAGAATCATCTGCGATCGTAATCTGTGCCCGCCCTACTGATTCTACGTCAGCCTCTATCTAGGTTCACTGCTGTATGTACTTGTAAGTTACCATCGCTTGATGGGACCCTTCTTATGTACCAGCATTCCCAGCCGCCGGCAGTACCTGGCACGGACTTGGTTGTCTATTTCGCTATGCAACATTCTTCGGAACATACTGGGCGCAGCGGTGCTTTCACCCTTTCGTCGCATTCTTCTCATGTTGTACGCCCATGTTGCTCCAGCCTCCCTTGTCTTAGCTTGGATCGAGAGTTGGCCGGAGATTCACGCAATCGTTCGGCTTACTCTTGCTGTTTGACAGATGCGATAGTCCCTCGCATTCCCCCCATGTCTGTACGTCCGGATTTTGTCTCTCTGCAGGGAGAACAGCATCAGACCGGCTGAAATTTGCCACAACAAATTCGACTGACACGTACAACGGTGAGTAATGCGATTAAGTAGGACCAGTAGGCACACTCTGACAGAAACGCCTCAGGAACTGTTCCGCAATCGGAGCTCCAGAACTTATCTTTTGATCAGTCATTTGTTGCCAACAATACTCACAAGCATGATGATCTGTGTATACGCAGTCCGTATCTGAGTTCTTTCGGGAGGTTCAAGATCCTACACCACCATGCATCGGCGGATGTTCCGGTCGGCTGACACGTATGTTTCCACTGTTTGACGCTTTTCACCAGTGTGCTCCTCCCGTCATTTTTGCGTGCTGTGATTGCTCAAGCAACCTATCTTGTTCTTGGTACGTTTCACCTGTAAGTACTTCATGCCTAATGAACCCACCGAGACAGCAACAGGTTCCTTCCGGATGATTTCACTCCGTGAGCGTCTGCGCCGAAATCGAGGCACCTGCCAAATTATGATCCGTTACAGTGCTTGTATCTCGAAGTATCATTTCTCTCCGAAAACCACTTTCTCACCGTCCGACATGTCGTGATGTCCGAGTCGGATGCATATCGCGCAGACATACGTGCTACCTTCCTGTTTTCGCCAAAACACAGCATCGTTCTGACGAAAGCTGGAGTTTCGAGTCCTTGGGCGCTTCCTTGACATCATCGTGAGTTAATATCCTAGTCAGCCGACCTGTCTCTTGACTTAGGAATACTGCGGCCACAACTCTCCCTGCATCAGTTTCTCAAGATCAAAGTATTCCATATACCTCAGCGTCTGAACTCTTGACATTCTTGTTAGAGTCTACAGATACGATCATACTTGTATCAAATTGACCTCGCTCATCAACAACCATCTTGCCCTTTCATTCTCTTGCGAATCGGATCATGTCAATTTTCTCATCCCGTACCCCACAGTCTGAATTTGACCTTCAAGATCTAATTCAATAGGTAGGCCTTGGTCCTCGCTGACCACTTCTGAAACTTTGTTTGCGCCCGCAATCCTGAACTTCGTCCCTTACAATTCCGGTGCGGAACAACCTATCAAACTCTCTCCATGTTTCCACCGGAGCCCGCACGGTCATCTCTTCGGAGTTTTCTGACTGACTTGGGTGCAAGCCAAAAATTCGGGCACACAGGCCTGTGGGGATATAATAATGGACTGGAAGGACTGCAGGAATGTATCGAAAGCCCCGCGTTCTCTTCCTCTTTTCTACAATGTCCATTTACTCAAATCACTCATTCGCTCGTTTTACAGCCAGTACTTTGTTTTCGGACTCCCATTCTACTCTGTCTTTGAGCCCTTCGATTGTCGCATTCGGGGCCATCGCGGCCAGCGTTCTTTATCTCCTTTCTGAAATCATCCCTCGTCGTCGATTAGTCGATAAACAAGGGAACCAAATCCCACCTGGACCATGGGGGCTACCCATCGTCGGTGAGCACAACAGTACCGTCTCCCCTCAGAATCCCAAACTGAACGTTGACTTGCACCGTGAAAGGTTCTTTTCCCTTCCTCACCCACTATCCGGAACTCACGCTTGATCACTGGGCCAAGGTGAGCGCTCGCGTGCGTAGATTCCGGCCTAACGGACTCACGCTCGATTGCCCGGTCGACCTTCCACCCAGAAATTCGGCAACATGTATTCGATCTGGCTCGGCAACCAGCTCTTCGTGGTCGTGTCGGACCCCAGAATCATCAAAGATCTCATGGTCACCAACGGTGCCATCTTTTCGTCTCGGAAAGAGATGTTCATCAAGAGTCAGACCATATTCAAAGGTCGAGGGATCACCGGTAAGCACTTACCGCTCTACACTGCTGTGATATGCTCTTGACAACCAGATGCATTTTTTTTTTCTGGATGTTTCTTAGCCACGCCGTACAGCGAACGATGGTGGGTTGTCCTCGTGGATGATGTCCAGTCGAAGCAACGATTGATGTGGTTCCACTGCACACAGGCGGAAACATCGTCGCATCGCTTGGTCGTGGTTGCACCAGCGCGCCGTCGACGGCTACACGCCCGTGCTCGACCGCGAAGCGACGTCCATGATCAAGAACCTATACATCGCCAGCCAAGCTGGCGCCGTTCCCATCAACCCACAGGTACGCAATCTCGCCCACTCGGAATCTGTCGGAGACAATTTATGGATGGGGACGTGCGAATGGGTGGTGCTAGCCTCACGCAGGGCGCTGTTCCCTGAACAACATGCTGACCATCGTGTTCGGGATCCGCACGGACAGCCTGGACCATCCCCTCGTCGGACTGGCTCTCAGATTGAGCCGCGAATTCATGTGAGTCAACTCTCCTCTCTTTGTCTCCGTCTCTCTCTGTCACTCTTCTCAAACTCGATAATAATAATAATAATAATAATAATAACATTGACAATCAGGAATACGACGGGACCGGTCTCGAACCTGGTCGATTTTATCCCGCTCCTGCAGCACTTGCCGACGCGCATGCGCGCGCGCGGGCGAAAGCTGCACAAGGAGCTGATCGAGACGTACGGAGGGATGGTGAAGAACATCGAGGCGCAGGTGAAGGACGGGGTGCCCGTCCCGGACTGTGCGGCCAAGACGATGGTGGAGTCGAGGGAGAAGGAGGGGTTGGACGATATGGACATGGCCATCCTCGCGTCGGCGTTCATGATCGGCGGCGTAGAGACGGTGCGTTTGTCTTTCTTTTTCCTTTTCTTGCAGAGTAGAGCGGAGTGGGCTGAGGGTGCTTATGGTGCAGACTGCGGGAATCCTGCAGTGGTTCTCGGCGCTCATCCCTGCGTTTCCTGAGGTTCAACGTAAGGCGCAGGAGGAGCTCGATCGTGTCGTCGGGCGCGACCGCCTTCCCACCGTCGAGGACGAGAAGAACTTGCCGTACTGCCGTGCGATTATCAAGGAGGTCCGTTTGAATCTCTCTCTCTCCCTACCTCCGGGATCTTGGCGACGACGCGTTTGCTCACCTCACCTGTGCATCCTCAGGTCGCACGCGTGCACAACCCGTTCTGGCTGGGGACGCCCCATGCCGTCACGGAAGACTTCACCTACAACGGACAGTTCATCCCGAAGGACACCGTCGTGATCTGCAACACTTACACCATGCATTTCGACGAGCGGCGGCATCCGGAGCCTCTCACCTTCAACGTAAGCATCGCTATTTTTCGAGTCGCATTGAGCGAGCGAGAGAGACTTTGATACATCGACGTTCCAGCCGGACCGCTACATCGACGACACCCTGTCATCGGCGGAGAGCGCCAACCTATCCGACCCGTACCAGCGCGATCACTGGATGTTCGGCGTAGGGTAAGTCCTTTACTAAAACGCGCTGGGCCGTCCTCGTTTGAAGTGACTCACGCGACGCCGCAGGCGGCGCATCTGCGCGGGCAAGATCGTGGCCGAGCGGGAGATCTGGCTGACCATCTCGCGCATGCTGTGGGCGTTCGAGATGCGTCAGGTCCCGGGAGAGCCGATCGATCTTAAGGAGTACGATGGCCAGTCGGGCAGGTCGCCCGTCCCGTTCAGGATCAGGATCGCGCCGCGCCACGACAAGGTCGTCGAGGTGCTCGACAAGTTTGAGCTTTGAACCTTTCACGGTCGGTGCAGCGTTTGAAGCGTTCCGTCCTTGGTGTGTCTTTTCTGATATCGTTTTGCTCCAGGATGTGTGGAGCACCGTCTCGCGACTTGCCTTTCCTTACTTACTCGTTTCCTGTTTTTATTTTTATAATTTTTTTAATCGTATCGATTCTCAGGTCTGGGACTTTGACAAGCTGGTAAGTATCTTGCATCGATCTACGTTACTCGTATATTTTCTTTGTACTTTTAGCTCGTCCTCCCTGTCATACTCATGGAACTAACGGTTGACCGTGATGGAACTTATCCTTATCCCCATGAATTTATTATCTACATGCATGGTCGACATGGCATACATCCTTGTCTCTCCAAGGGAAACGACCAAACAGGCCCCTGGAATATCAACAGGAAGGTTGAAAAAAATGGCCCAAATCCACCTTCTGTAGGTGCACAAAAATTTGTCTTAAAATGGCAATTTGTAGGTGCATTTTACCTCTGACCTCAAATTTCTGCAATCTATAGGTGCATTATTATCTGACCTCGGGAAACCCTTAAAAAT
This sequence comes from Bondarzewia mesenterica, assembly GCA_004802705.1. Classification (NCBI taxonomy): domain Eukaryota; kingdom Fungi; phylum Basidiomycota; class Agaricomycetes; order Russulales; family Bondarzewiaceae; genus Bondarzewia; species Bondarzewia mesenterica. Next base: position 481 of record SGPL01000279.1, on the reverse strand, counting down.
CATCCAAAAATTCCCCAAAAATTCATATAATATACAGGAGTGCTATTTTCATGCATTTAGTGCAGGCAGAGACAATTTAGTTACAATCATCTCTTCATTTTGGCCGGTTTTTCCTTTTCTGCCCTGAACAAGCAAGAATAATTTCGGAGCTTTCCTTTCGTCTGTATAGAATGCTGTGAGTGCTCTTCAGAAACAACGATGAAACCTCCACCCTATTGTTGACCCTATAAAATGAAGATGATGGTATCACATCAGGAAAAGGGCATATTTACTTTCATAACTTTTGATGCCTTTTACGAACTTATTGTCTTTGCGGGGCACTCGTCACACGTGAGGGCAGGCAGAGCACGGCATATATTGCGGGCGCAAGAGAGACTAGACACTGTAAAACGAGCGAGAAGAGTCCGATGAAATATATATCTGTGAGATAGAGAAGTGGGAACAACGAGCGAGGTAGCAGCGCAAACGAGAGGGGCGATAA
>SGPL01000278.1:0-34348 GCA_004802705.1 Bondarzewia mesenterica | reverse complement strand
TCCANNGCNNNTNGTNNNGACANTGCATCTAGNNNAGACGTANNNCNTNNTAAGACGTTCAGTNGATGCATTGGGCTCAAAAGGAANAGGCATCTCACCATCGTCCTGAGTNACAGAAACCACCTCGGAATCGGCACCGTTACCCTCCAAGTCAGTATCAACCGATGCCTCCAGTCCAACCGGGTAGACGAAGTTTTCCTCGTCGCTCCCGTCTTCCTGGGGCACACTGACCGCGGGTTTTGAGTGATCTGGCTCGGAGGTGGNTGGCTGGGACTCGTCCGATGATGCGGCTGCGCCAGGTGTGGNTGCCGANGGTGTTAGGGCATGGATCAATGCGTGGATGCTAGAGCCAGGGAGCGCTGATGTCGGAAACTCATGAGTCAGAGCCTGGATCGAATGTGATAGACCGTTGTCGTTGCAATGGTCGAAATACATGCGTCCCCGTGCGTTGCGCTCGCTGTAGTGGTAGTCCAGCGCACCACCATCCCAGCATCCACAGCCGCATCGATCATGTCCANCCTGNGTNGCCTTGCCACGACAAGTCGATTCCGACGCTACNCCTGCATGAGCGTTGTTGNGGGCGTGTATCGACGCGGCCAGACCTCCGTTGATGTTTTTNTNGTTCAGACNGCGCGCGGCGTCGGATGCATATGAGCCTTGACGAGCGCCGCGCGNNTTNTTATCGTTCGANCCGACAGATGAACCGTTGTCGTTTGATTGNTTGGGTTGATCTGCTAGTNCTGCGGCCCAGNCAGGTAGGTCTNTATGAACGTGGGGAGTGGAGGACGAATTCACGGCAACAGTGGACTGAAGGGAAGAAGGTACATTGGTGTTCGATGACGTAGNGGCATTGNATGNTTNCAACNCAGGGCNTTCGACNTGAATGCAAATCTGACTAGGGAGCGGGGTAACCGAGGCCAGGGCAGGGTGCGCAGAGANNATGGTGAGGCTTTNANTTGNGTGNGCTNTAGGGTCGCCGATGATCACTGACTCCGTCGCGACAATGGNCNNTTCCAAGAGCGCGGAAACGTCGAATGTTTCCTNCAGAGGGCACGAGTTCAGNTCGTGACAAGACTCAATCNGCANAATCATCCATTTTACACACCGGTGCGNGCGAGANGACTTCATCCAGCTGGAACGATGGTGGCNTCGACGTTTCNGGCCAAGCATTATCCGAGAAGNGACCAGCNCGACNNGNNCNGNGCTTGTTGAAGATCTGCACGAAATGCNNCGATNGAGATGAATGCTTGGCTCTTGATGGACATTNGANCNTCGAAAAAGAAGACACGTACCAAGCGCAGTCCGATGAGTGTACNAAAGGTGAGTGTCAGTGCCANTACANATNCATACATGCCACCATATTCGCCTGGGATTTCCGNGGCGGGCATNTTGCCGATNTTGTNATAAGTTCGTGANCCAGCNNCGGTNTCGTTCCANCTTTCAACGCGAANGGGCGTGCNCATAGNNTGAGGTCCGTAGGTNTCNATCACGCAGGACGGAGGAANANGNGCTTTGTACGNCCGGGTGNCCNTGACNGCCGCATGAGGCAATTCCGATAATATCGTTATAGGCTCGCATCCTTGGATGAGCTTGCGGACAATGGTTGAGAGCGTGNATACCGGTGAGTAAGATGAGGAGATGGACGGGGAGAANCCCTGGATTAGGGCCGACCGCAATGGTGTGTTCACCATGAGGGTGGCCACCAAGTAGGTGAGAATAGAGCGGAAGACNAACNTGTCTTCTTCTCTATTGAGTATGCTTGTTGAGTGAGATCCAGAGANNCTTTTATGGAAGGGCTGCTGGCGNACGGATGGTAAGTCGNTAATAGTGGGAGGGAATGTGCAGAAGGGAGGGAGGAGGAGGATCGACGGCNCTTTTNNAGTGTCGCGATGNTNGGNACGAGAAATTGGGTGGATGGCACANNCTGANACTGCCTCGGNGATCTGGAGNACTTCTGTATTATTCATACGTGCGCGCGGGTGGCNCGAGTGNGAGTGTATGGATTCTTTTGCATGGGTGGGCTACCAACCGCGNCNCGGCANGTGAGCATAAAGGGCTTTGACCGAGATGATCGTTGTCCCCTGATGGCGACAACAGTTTTTACTATCCTGCATGCGTAGGANGNTGTACATACATAGCAGATGACTCGGGAGCATAAGTATGTACATGTGCGCTGATACCGAGTAGTGAGTTGCGACGTTGGATGGAGGGATTGGCGCTCGAATGGCAGGAGAACGAGTGTTCGATTAAGTGATCGTCGCGGCGTACAGAAAGTATCGAACAGCACGAAGTACAAGAAACGCCTGAAAAGGAAGCTTCGAAGCCGTTCAGAACGGATGACGCGGATGACTTGAGGCTTTGAGGANAGGAAGGTTTGGAAGCGTCGCATCATGGCAACTCGGATTCTTGATCCAGGTGACCTGGCAGGGATGTACAGTACNTAGCATTCAATCCGTNAAGNTGGTTGAAATGAATGNAGATGGTNCATGGAGAAACGTTACATCNACAGTCAGANANTNAGAANCNNNANTCCACNAANAAGATTCTGGTCAATCGGTATCTCTTGAATAAGTAGCAATAGGAAAGAATAGGAAGGTATTCCGAAAAGTTTTGATCTGGAGTCTGCATGCACTCTGCGTCGAGTCGGGCCCTGCACACCAACCACACCGAGGNNNANNAAGNNTNGANTNTTGACNNNNACCTTCAACGCGAGTCCGGGACAGCCAAGGAGAGAAGGCAGGGTCCTCGCGGTAAAAAAGAATCTTGAGATTTGATACTGCTAAGTAACCCGAGCCTCGAGGAGGAGGAAGTGCTTGCGAGCTGGAGCGTACAGAATGAGTTCAACAAGTTCAAGATTGATTCCGCTTGCAGAGTCCGAAGTTGAGATTGATTGATTCTTTTTAAAACCGTAGCCCTGAGCTTGTCCGAATCCGAAAGATTCCTGGGCTCTGATTGGTGGTCAACTCGTTTCGGAATGCTTCCTCACTTATGTATGACGTCAGCAGCTGTTCACTTCTTTGAGCCAGACTTCGTGTTGAACTTTTTCCTTGACTTTTTCCTGCGCTCTTTGCGATGCTTGCGACTTTTGAAATGGTGCGTTCACGTTCCTTCAGTCAAGTGCATCTATCGTCTTACCCGAAACTTTTTCTGAAAATCGATGCGGCATAGTATGTACAACACGATGAAAATATCTGAAAAACATCCGGGGTTGGCCTAGTAGTGAAAATGATTGTGAGGTTACTTCTTGGATTGCCTCGCGCTCGCTTTAGACAACAGGTCATGAAGAAGCTCCAATTCGTCGATGGGGTCTTTGGGTGTCCTCCCGTTGACGACCATCACCAAAGCATCTTTGGAGATGATATAGACCTTTTGCTGAGGTAGCTTGGCCTCGCGGAGGTTGTGCTCGACCCTCTGGCGGGTTTCCTCGATGAAACTAGTGCGTGCCATGGAGTATATCATGCGACGCTTTCCCTCGTCCTCTTCATCCTCATACCCCATGTCCGTCCTCATGTTCAGGATGTGCTGGTTGGACTTTGAGCGGACGATGTAGGTGGGGATATTTAACCCCACGCAATACTTGAGGATTGCGACGTCCGTCGCGGTGAAGCGATTGTCGAAGAGGACGATGATGCAATCAAAAATGCAGAGGCCTTGGGCGTTGAAGTACTGCCAGCCGGGAGCCTTCAGCGTGCCCGCGCCCGGGACGTCGTACCAGACGATGGGGGTCGCGGAGTTGGGGTCGGCATAGCGGGTGATGACGGTGGTGGTCTCGATGATGCCCGTAGGGCACGCGTCTCGTGCATTGTTGCGCACCCCGCGAAAGGCATTACTCAGCGAGGACTTGCCACTGCCAGCGACCCCGGCGATGGCGAAGTGCAACATGCCCTCCTTGTACTGGAGACGTTGTTTGGCCGACGCGATCTCCTCCTTGCTGGGCCAGGTAATCGGTTGGATGCCTTCCCTCAAATTCCTTTCTGCTTCCTTTCGTGCTGCCTCTTCGTCCTTGGCCCGCTTGTTCGCTGCTGCTGCCTTCGCCTCAGCAGCCTTCTGTCCAGCATTCGCCCATCTCTTTTCCTCCTTGGCCCGCCTTGTGCTCTCCTCGGCCCTCAACTTTGCCGCCCTTGCCTCCCTTGTCCTCTTCTCCAATTCGTCCATAACTGGGTTTGATTCGACTCCGCGAGATAGAATGCCTTTGACGAGGTTGGTGATGTCGAAGACAACCCCAGTGATTGCGGAGGTAGCGACTGAAACGATACCGCGTATATAATTTGAGTGTATTTGAATAACGTTCGTGTCACTGATCCTTTGGACAACAGCCTTTGGTGTCCTAGATTTACGCAGATGAATACTATGAGCCGAAATCTGTTGGGAATGGGATGCTGGAGGAGCGTCCTTACCGTCTGTCTACTTGTCGCAGGGCGGAGGGGAGTAGTGGTTGACAAGACAGGCATAGGTGAGGTGTACTTTATATACTTCCCCCAAATGAGGAAAGTCGCGAGGCTTGGTGCATGGTCATGTGCAGAACGGGGCGGACAGATTTCTGGTATGGAATCCTGTCAGAGCTCCAACCATGCCTCGAGCATGCCGCTACGCTTCCCGAATCCTTTGGGCTGCCGCATTCACTTCCTCTGACATCGGATTGAACCGGTCTGCGTCGTGAAATAAACTGTTGTTGCGTACTCTGCAATTTCGGGTTAAAGCTTTCATCTCCACTTCTTCCGATGCCGAGAGCAGGTATCACTGTAAACCAATCGGCAAGTCCTTCAAATGATAGCCAATACGAAAGGATGAGATGGGCGTCTTGAATTCCCTGATTCTCCGCATGCCGCGCGCCTTCGTCTTTTCCAACCTCATTTTCAGCTAGCACACTCCTCCAAGTGTTTGGCTCGTCCTAAATGACATCGCATGTCAATTACTAACTCGATGCGAGAACGTCGCATGACTAGATTCATTTTGAGAAGACGCAAAACTCAATGCGGGAGAAGGCGGCAAACAGAACGGGAAGGATAGGGCGCACCGGATGTGCATGGGAATCTGGGAAGGGAAGGGAGGTTGGGACCGCTGAGCGACAGACGTTTGAATTTTTACTTTTTCTGCGCATTTTCCTTGTCTACTCAATTGCTTCAAGACCACTGGGCGCTTGAGTCTCAAACTCTCCCCGTTTGACTCTTTCGATGCTTCTTGACGTTTGATTACATGCATTGTGCACTCGCTCCTATGATGGCGCTGTGTGTGGAGATAGACGCGAAGTAACTTATGAATTGGCGGTGAGACGGTGGTGACAGTTCATGACGCTCAGTCGATATTCTTCGTGCGTCGTCTTGTCTTCTCGCGTTTGTTCGTCCAGCGTCCAGCGTCTTAACGTGGGAGTCAGTGTGCCTGAGGGAACACGGGCTCTCATTCGTTTGAATTTCAGATAAGCTCGAATGCCAAGTTGCGACGGTTTGATGGGTTCGATAAAATAGATGAGTGTATTGCGCGGCAGTGTAGTTGAAGTAAGTCGGGGCAGTTGACCGCTACTAGGTGGCAGCCCTCCGCGCTAGCCTCTCTAGGAACCTTAATCCAGCTATCCAAAATCTCGCCCACGAGCGTTTTTCTGCTCATTGCATCTGCCATCGATCGCGCTCCATCACTGCTATTACATCATTTATCCGCATTCCCATCAAAAATGGTATTGGTAGACAGTACATGCACTACTTATATCATGTTGATGAGCGCCTTGGGGGCCTATGCGATGTTCCAAAGTGCACATAGTGTGTTGTCAAGAGTCGAGACGCAGTGGATAATCTTGAATCACAGCAGGTGAGCCGTTCTTCTCCGACTAGGGCTGATCTTCATGCTATATTGGGTTCTTTAGCGGACATCTAAGGGGTCTTCGCCGCGCCCCTTCGCCTTATGGGGTGCGGNGATGTACTACAGCATCCGTATCATGGAGACCTGTCAACAAGTATAAAGTATCAGGACGGTCGATCAGCATCTCTTTTCAACTTTGGACTCCATCAGGTAGCAAACGGAGTATGTCTATCGGTCCTTTCTCGTGAACTTGATATCAACTTGATCGCTTTCTCAGGATACCACATTGGCGAAAGAGGCTGTTGGCTGCGTTTTATCTCAGGTACGTGCAGCGAGGCCACAGCTCAGTGTAGAACGTTAAAAAATAAACACAAATTCATCAGGGCAAGAAGATCAACCTTGCACCGTCGCTCGTTATCATACCATTCTCCGTTGAGCCATCGATTCGTGCTCGCCTCACTTCACGTATCTGCCTAGTAATATCACTACGGTGCTAGTACGCAAGTCTTCTCGGACAGCTGGTGCAAAATCCAGTTCTTACAGGTCCCTTACGTGGTCACGGATCTCCGGTGGGACGTGTAAACGCAGTGACTAGATCTCTACAAGGGATCGCAGTAAGATTACATTTAAACACATTCCTATCACTGTTCTGACGTGATTATGAACAGATTTCTCAGTTGGACGCAACACGAAGCCACCAGTCATCCACCGACTTCAACTCTCCTACCATGGCGATTAACGATCGAACGCCGTCCATCTCGAGTATTACAAGGTCCATTATCTTGCATCGCGAAGCTGTCTGGCTCCAAACTTCCCCTCATCCCAGTCAATTGGACTCATTGATCACACTGGCGGACAGTCTGAAAGCACGCTTTGATCTAACGGTTCTAATACCCGACTTGACCGAGGAGATCCCGCCGCACATTGAAGCTCTCGATCTTGCAACTCCTTCGGATTATTCTGAAGCATCTCTGCACACTCCCCTTACCTCTGACCCTGATGATACACGGTTAATCATGTACAATCTTGGCATGCTACTGATAAGCCGCTTTCAAAAGACTGGTCAGCTTGTTGACCTGGAAGACTCGGTCTCTCTTCTTCGAGACACACTCAAGTTGTTTCCTGATCACCATCCCGGTCGACCATCCTCGCTCAATGATCTCGCCGGTGCCCTTTCGATGCTGTATCGTCAGACAGGTCAGCTGATTGTCCTCGAGGAGGCAATCTCCCTTCATCGAGAGGTGCTCCAGCTACGTCCTGTATCCCATCCTTATCGACCATCTTCCCTCGACCATCTCGCCAGTGCCCTTTCAACTCGGTTTGACCAGACGGGTAACCTCGAGGATCTTGAGGAGGCAGTCTCGCTTCATCGACAGGCCCTCGAGCTGTTGCCCGCACGACATCACAATCGATCTGATTGGCTGAACAACCTTGCGAATGCGCTTGAAATCAGATTTCGTCAGACGGGTCACCTCGAGGACCTTGTGGAAGCAGTCTCATTTAATCGGCAGGCGCTCGAGCTGCGGCCTGCACCCCATCTTCATCGCTCCGGCTCGCTCAACAATCTTGCTGGTGCCCTTCAAACCCAGTTTTTCCAGACGGGTCAGCTTTCTGACCTTGAGGAGGCAGTTCTGCTTCATCGGCAGGCGCTCGAGTTGCGTCTTGCACGCCATCCCGATCGGCCATATTCACTCAACAATCTCGCCAGTGCTCTCCTAACTCACTTCCGACAGACAGGCCAGCTTAGCGACCTGGAGGAAGCAGTCTCGCTTCATCGACAGGCACTTGATCTGTTTATGGCAGCCCATCCATATCGATCTGCTTCGCTTAACAATCTTGCCAATGCCCTCGAAATCCGCTTTAATCAGACAGGCCAGCTCGGTGACCTGGAGGAAACAGTCTCACTTCATCGACAGGCGCTCGAGCTGCGCTCTGCACCTCATCCTGACCGATCTGCGTCACTCAACAATCTTGCCAATGCCCTTGAAACTCGGTATCACCGAATGGGTCAGCTTGTTGATATTGAAGAGGCTATTTCACTTTATCGGCAGGCACTTGAGCTACGTCCTGAACCACATCCTGATCGATCTGCCTCGCTGAACAATACCGCCTGTGTCCTTTCAACTCGCTTTCACCGGACGGGTGAGCTGCTTGCAGACCTTGAGGATGCGGTCACGTTTCATCGACAGGCACTCGTGCTGCGCCCTGAATCCCACGTCTATCGATCAGCTTCTCTCAACAACCTCGCCAAGGTCCTTTCAATCAGGTTCGACCAGACTGGCCAGATCGGTGACCTGGAGGAAGCTGTCTCGCTCTATCGACAGGCAATCGAGATATTCCCTGAATACCATCCTGATCTAATGGGCTCGCTCAACAATCTCGCCTCTGCCCTTTCCACCCGGTTTCACCAGACGAGTCACCGTATTGACCTGATTGAGACTGTCGATACGTTTCGTGCTGCAGTTGCTTGCATTTCCGCATCGGCAACACAACGCTTTCTGGCTGCGAAGAACTGGGCTCGCCGCACGGATGGGATTCACGAGTCAGCTTTGGAGGCTTATCAAGCAGCAATCCAACTATTACCTCAGATCGTCATGCTTGGAATGGACTTGCAATCACTTCAAGAGGTACTAGTCACCAGAAGCGATGGCCTGGTTCGAGACGCTGTGCAATCCGATGTGGAGAATTGGATAAGGCCGTCGAACTCCTCGAGGAAGGTCGGGCAATTTTTTGGTCACAGGCTCTTCAACTTCGCACCCCTCTTGATAATTTGCAAACACGGGAACCAAGACTCGCACAGAAATTGGAGGATATATCTCGGGCTCTTGAGCAGGGATCACTGCGGGATATCTCCAAACATCATTCAGATAGCGCACGCAAGGTGCTGTCGATGGAGCAAGAAGCAGTCCACTACCGTAAGCTCAGTGACTCCTGGCTGGCTACGTTAGGAGAGATTCGGACATTGGACGGATTTCATGGCTTTCTACTACCGAAGCCACTGGTGATACTCAAAAACGCCGCATCTCGCGGTCCAGTTGTCATAATCAATGCCAGTCAGTCCCGTTGCGATGCCTTGATTCTGACCTCCTCCACCGTCAAGCATGTTCCACTGGATCTGACCACGACAGATGCGCACAATCTCGTTCACTCTATGAGGCTTGCAGTGTCGTCTCTTGCTCCCCCTGAACATCTCCATGCATCTCTTGCAGAACTCATTGGTAAGACGCGAGACATCGGGGACGTCAATATTGTGGAGCAGGAGCGGCATTTTCGAGTCAAGCGAGTCTCAGATGTGCGCAAAAGGAATCCTGAGGAAACATTTCAGGATATGTTGGCTGTATTGTGGCGATTTCTGGCTCAGCCAGTCATCAATTCACTCCATTTAAAGGTAAGCAACACTTGTCATGATCTCTATTCCCTTGCTCAATTTGCATCGAAGAAATCAGACTTGCCATCACGCCTATGGTGGTGTCCGACGGGACCGTTCGCATTCCTCCCGCTCCACGCAGCTGGCCTGTACGGCGTGCACGACCCCGAGGACGTGTCGCAATACGTTGTCTCATCTTACACGCACACCTTGAATGTGCTTCTTGCCCCCATACCCCGACCCGCCGAGCGTTTCCAGATGCTTGCTGCCATACATTCTCCGCCAGGTCCTCGATCGCTGCCCTGGACCCGCGATGAATTGAGGAAAATCGAAGAGCATGTGCCATCCGATGTCTTGGTCAAATTAGGTATTCCACCGGACGCACCTTCAATTGTGAAAAATGTCTTGTCACATCTTTCGTCGGCTTCTATAGTTCATTTTGCTTGCCATAGGATACAGGACCCACAGAATCCGCTGGAGAGTTCGCTCCTCCTTGAGGATGGCCGATTGAAGGTCTCGCAGATTATGGAGCAGTCGATGCCGAATGCCTCTTTGGCATTTCTCAGCGCTTGTCAGACAGCGATGGGCGACGAGAAGGTGCCTGATGAAGCCATGCATTTAGCGGCGACACTTTTGTTCTCTGGCTTTCGCGGAGCGGTCGCGACAATGTGGTATGCTCAGTATGCTTATTCACCGTTTCCTGACATGTGTTACTGAGGCCAATGTCTAAAATGCAAGGTCAATCTACGACGAAGACGCGCCTCAGATAGTGGACAGTTTCTATGAGCACATGTTCCAGGACGAAAACGGCTCGCCTGTAACATCTCCTGATACGGCTCGAGCGGCTCAAGCACTCCATCTCGCTGTGGCCAAGTTGCGTGGGATGAACCGCTCTTTCAAACGCTGGGTACCTTTCGTTCACTTTGGATTGTAGTAGTAATTTTGTATAGTTGATGGAAGATGAGCCGACGCATCCGTGTGTGATATTTTGTCCGAGCCATTACCTACGCGTCGGCGCTTCCTCCATTGTAGCATCATTTAGATGGACTTGAAAACACTTGCTCACGAATTATACATGTTCAACATGTAGTGGTACAAATGCACACCCGGTAGTACGCAGATTGCGACACATCACTTACCTCCTCTCAAGGGGATTATTCAAGGTCAACCGACACATTTTCCGTTCTCCAAGTGGCGACGTACCTGAATGGATTGAAGATCACCTGTGACGTAGATCTTGGGAGATGGGAGAACTAGACACAAACATATCTGACTTAGAATGACTTGCGAGCAAGAGTTAAAGCGCTGTTCGTGCTTCGAGTCTCTGATGTCTGGACGTGCTCTTGCATGGTGCAAATATTCATCCCACTCGTATTAAAGTGCTCATCTCTTGCTTCCAACGGATTGGTTCCCGACACAATTTCATTGAGACGAGTAAAACCTGGTGGAAAATGCACTGCCACATGTCAATGAGTCGATGGAGATGATCGTGCACTCGTGCAGTGTTACATGACAGGTTATGGCCTGCTATGGCAGATCGATCATACTATCACGTGAAACACGCCCAGGCGCGGGATTGATCCCGAGCGGGGAACGAAGTTGTTGGACCTCATGTTGTTAGTCTCCCAATGGCAGGCTGCTAAACGCTTCCTTTAACCTTCGTACCTCAGACCGGCCTCAGGCCTCAGGACATCCGTCTCCTGACGCCATTGTGCTGAAGTTCTGTCTTGTGATTCAAACTGCGCATACAACGCGCGATCACGGGGTAGCTGATGTAAGTTTTAATGGTATGCCATTGGCATTTCAGAACTTGTTGAAAACAGAACTGGACCCACTGGATCAAGTCCCTCCCTAAGGTTTGACAACAACTAATCTCTCTTTTTTTTTGTACGCAATATTTCATGCTTAGATTCTGTCGGTACTGACCGTGCACTGAAAAAGCACTCTTGCGCGACGCGACTGATATCAGCGCCACAGGCTCTGAAGATATATCTTAGAGATCTCGCCAAATGTACTCTCCGCGTCCAATCCTGCACCATGTCTCCGACGCATCAGAATGGCCTTCACCCGTCCGACACATCTCGCAGCTGCTTCAGCATCCTCTTCCCGCCTCCCTTGCCGTTGGGCCACACCCCTTCGTCTCGGACATGGCTTCCGGCCTGTTACAAGAGTTATCTTGCAGCCCTCTTTTGCATACCGAACGTGACGATAGCGAAATCCCGGATTCAAGACCCTTGTCGGATGTGTTGAACATCGTGCTCTCGACGGTTTGTGGACTGCGGGTCCTCGTCAAGGAGAAAGACTATTGTGGCCACGTCCGTCCGACTCTCCCACTCTGGTTCTCTATGCTCAAAGTTCTGGGTTGCGCATGCTCCGAGGACCTCTCCGTGATGTGATTCCGTTTTTTTCCTTGCTTGCGATGACCATACATGGACTGAACTTTGGGATCGCTTTTCTGCAGGGGTGAGACACCGTTCATACTGTCTCGCGTACGGCCACATGAACCGCACCAGCCAGAAGTACTAGACGGGAAGGCCACCATGCTCATATCGCACACCGTGGATCGCGTACAACCTCCATGTCCTCAGATACCCATGAATGCAGAGGACGCGGGCAAGGACGCGGGAAATGACCACTCAGCTATCATGGGGTCGCAGCCGCCAGTCGTAGGAGTAGATACGACATCTTATTCGGAACACGAGGATGAAAACATGACGGAGGACACTGATGACAGCAGCTCAAAGACTTCCAGCACGCCATCACTGGACATGCCCCTGGATGCTCACATGTTGCCGGGTTGCGGTCGGAGGTTTTTTGCCATCCTTCCCATAATCTGTGTGGCGGATGAGGAAAACATCATTTCGCTCTTGACCAGTGTCCTCTACCAGAGACAGGTATGGGGAATTGACGAGCCTGTAGTCGGCCTTGTCCTCTCAAAGCATGGAGTTGTTGGACAATTGTTTCTAGGGTGGCTCGATTTGACATCTGCTGACGAGCAACATCTGGTGTGTGGCTACGGCTTCTGTTTACCTAACGTTGTGTTGAGAATTTTTGTCCAGCCCACTGCTCATTTTGCTTGTGCTGCTGCAAGTACCGCCGTAGGCAGCGCTACTATCGGCGTGTTCGATCTGACTGACCCGGCCTCAGCACTCGCGCTGGCGCAATTTGTCTTTGGCCTGAAATCACACGTAAGAACGATCACAGCCACGGCCATGAGGCCCCATATCGATGACCTGTCGTGGCGAGGGGATCGTGTCGCGACGAAGGATGGCCAGGATGAAGGAGAGTGGAGAGATCGGATTGTGAATTGGGCACGTGAGATCGATATGGCCTCGAGGTGTGGGTTCTCCACTATTGATCCAAGCGGCCACTGATATTTTATATATAAAGGGATGGTTCATCTCGTTCTGAGACTCCATCCTCCTCCTCTTCCTCATACATCTTAGTCGACTATCCCAATATGCCCCCTCGTTCGAAACCCAGTCAGAAAAGCCTTCCTGCCATATCAGAGAAACGTGCGACTCGACCGGACGAGCATGTGTAAGTTATCTTGGTCACTGTGGGAGGATCGCACTCATGGCCTGACCGTCGCCTATGTAGGACACCCGCGACCAGCCACCGGGAATCTGAAAGCAAGCGAGACGACTCGAAGAAAGAGGATAAATCAGAAGCACCATCTATTTATTCATGCTCTATGTTCGTTGCCCGTGGCTTGTGTACATGTTTCCACGCTGACTGTGTGCCCCAGATTTGCGCAACGAAACGCAAAAGATGCCACAGACGACAGATTGACCATAAACACTTGGATGTTCGAAAGGAAGGTGTGCACCATCGGGCGCATCCCTTTGAAGAGCAACGAACCGGACCGCCTTGAGATCAACGCAATGATCAACTTGTATGAAGATATGACCCAATTCTTTTGGCCGGCTGCATGGAAGACAGAGGCAAATGGTTTCGACTCATGCCTCGTCCCCTCTTACTCATTGGAAGTTTAGGACGACTTACCGCAAGTTGACGCACATCTGCAACCCCATCACGATGACTTTTTTCCGTCAGCATGATGGAGCACGAGCTGTGAAAACCCCAGGTGTTTTGGATCCTGTCGTTGCCGATATTGTGGTCAAGCGGCTGCCATTGATCCTGTTAGCGTCAGCTGGAGCCTATACACATCAAGTCGCGAGCAAAGGTAGAAATGTATATGAGGTAGAATGGCGTCACAACTGGGATGCGCTCCTCTATCATTTTTACGTGGCGTCTGCTGATGCCATCTCATCCGATAGCTTGTGAGTTCTCAAGCGTCTTACCATCTATCCAGTTATCCTTGACTTACGTGACTGCATGTTGTAGACTGGAACACACTCTCACACTATCAAGGAATGATACTGTTGATATCACGGACCCTGCTCTTTTGGCCTCAGTGGAGGACACGTTTGCTGAATATAATGACAATCTTTCGTCTTCAGCATACACGGCCGCATCCTCCCTTCAGGATGAAGCACGAACGCATGCCCTCAACGCACTCATTCGAGCCGCAAAAATGCGGCAACAAGTCCAAACCCTTGCCTCTGACCCTGCTACAATGATGCAAACCATCCAGACGCGGGCCGCTCCAGAGCCTCGGACGGGAAAGTGTGACGCCATCTTGGTCATGCCCATATTCGATGTCTTAGGCGAGAGAATCGGTTCGAGTACGGTTCAAGAAAGCCTCCCGGAGAACTTTGCCTTCGTGCAGCGCGCCAAGGATAGCGGAAATGGAGGCCGTGCTACTATCCCCGTCTCTGACCAAGCTCCAAAGATATTGTCAACCCGACTTTCCAGCGCCACAAACCAGGATTCATCCAAGAAGGTAGACGAGCTCGGATACCTCTTAGACATATTTCGATGCTCCGATTTCTATGCCAAGTCGACACATACTCCGATAAGTGGGGTTAGTTTGACGCAGGCACCCCTCATTGACTCGCGAACTCTTTTACTGCCTACGTTGGTTGCAGAGTACAAGAAACAGGACTCAGTGACCAAACCGATAAATCAAGGACGAATGTATCTCGTCTCCGCGGTCACATTTCTGGCCGCCGTTGGGATCACCAATTACCCCGTCTTTGGGCTGGTCACAGATGGTGCAGAGGGAGTGGTCACCTTGGCGTGGTATTCGGAGACACAAGATGTGCGTGCACACGCGTCCAGCTTTTTTGACATTGCTCTCACTGAGTGTTTTTATCTTGCAGAAGATATACGTCATGGAGCGAAACGTTTGCAAGTTGTTGCTCAGCAGCCCGCTGCATGCGTTCCAGTTCGCGACCTTCCTCGTCCGTCTCCGAAATTACAACCAGGACCTTCGAGCACTATTTGAGGATAAAAAGGAGCTGTTTATGGAGAAAGCCAGGAAAGGAGAACTTCGATCGTGGTCAAAGGCCGCGCAGGCGCTGAGCTTCAGGAGCTCAGCGTAATCCTCAAGGCCTTCCTTACTGATGACAATGATAAGAGCGGAGACAATGCGGGCGGCGATTTTACCATCGCTGTGGACAACGCAAGACGCAGCTCAGAGGAAGAGGGTTTAAGCGGAGATCTCTCGGTTTCGAATGACGGCGCTAATTCGAGCGATGACAACAAACCAACCAAAGGCGCCAGTCCGGACGACGGTGACAACACATCGCCTTCCGAAACTTCGGATGAACCCGACGATCCTAAGGACCTAGACTATGAGCCAGGAAGCGGATGATTGAGGCCTGCCTTTCCCCCGCTCGCGCACCTGTGACTATAGTCCACTTGATGACCCATACCCTTTTATTCAGTGTACGCGTTCCCGTAGACATGACAACACGGAGAGAAGACATCCATTCAGCCAACTGCTTGAACCATGAGAGGACACAGACTCTTCAGTTACAGTACTTACAGCGATGCGACGGTCTCGCTTGCTGTCGTGACACGTTCTTGCTTCTATCTTCACTTTTTTAGGATACATCATCTCGTTCTAGCTATGGATCTATGTTCTCCGTTCTTTTCTGCCGTTCTGTCGTCTTGCTCGTGTCAACCTTTCATAATTACATCACGTTCTCTCTTTGTCGCTTTCCTTGTCACTCTTGCTTTTTAACGAGCCGCCTACTTTTTCGTCTTCGTTTCCTGTGACATTTGTTGCATTTGGTAGATAAGCTGGAAGCACCAGTTCAATTCATGTCTTTATGGAAACTTTGATTTAAGTTTACGTTAACGAAAGTCAGAAAGACAGCTTTGCAGAGCCTTGCCCTCGGGCCACTGGCACGAGTCGGCCAGTACTATTTAAAACCAGCCTACAACGGTGTTTTTAGTTGCGCCCCTTTACAATGTACTCATATGCAGAGCAACCCGAGGCTGACACTATCGTAACGTACTAGGTTTCGCGCCCAATTTTGCACCACGTCGCCGATGCGTCAGAATGGCCTTCGCCCGTCGAACAGATCTCGCAGCTGCTCCAGCGTCCTCTCCACGGTTTGTGAGCTACATGTCCTGGTCAACGGGAAAGACTACTGCGGCCACTCTCGCCCGACCGTGGTTTGCTGCTCAAGATTGTGGGTTTTGCATGCTCTGATGATTTATCCATCGTGTAAGCGCCTTTCTCGTCGATGCCGACCACTAAACCGTGACCGACGTTTCGCGTTTCCGCAGGGTGAAACATCGCTCGTATTGCCACGCATATTCCCAGGTGCCACCTGGCACACACATGGCCGCCTTGAAACCCCACGTCCACGCCTTGCCCTGCCGTTGCGATGACATCGATATGGAGGATGGGAAGGATGGAGAAGGAGATTGGAGAAGTTGGATCACAGAATGGGCACGCGATATCGATATTGCCCAAAGGTTTGAGTTTCGCGGCTATCCCAAGATATAGTCACTGACGCATTCGTTTTTCAGGGAAAGCGATGATTGTTCCCGGACCGTGGTCTCAGAATTGAATAAGATGGACTCACCTCCCACCATGAAAATCGACCTCGCGCCACTTTGTTCTCCATTTCCCACGTCCACTCCGATGGCCTTTTCGCTCATTCAATTCATGCAGGCTTGAGTCGTCGGTGCGATTCATGTCCATCGTGCTCAGGACGTATTCCATGTATCTGAACAGCTTGTTGGACCATTTGGTGCGTCGCTATACCGTCAATTAGTCACCTGATTCTCAAAGGCCCGCCATTTTTTAAACAACTCTCACTCATGATGATTGGCTAGCCCCAGCGTCGTATGTGCAGACAGAACGAAGCATCAGAATTGAAGAGAATCGTATCGAATCCGCTAGCTGTGAATCCAAGTTGGCGTTGCGATGAGGCGATCAGCGATCAGCACGATGCAGTCGAAGATGGAGAAGTCCTTGGGGTCAAGTCCTCCTCGTCGGAATCTTCTGGGTACTTGCGTGCAACAGCATATTGGGACGGCGCTGGAGTTTTTGTACCGTGCAATGACGCTGATGGTCGCCACTAGGATGATGTCCTTAAGGTACGTGCCTCGTGCGTTGTTGCGCAAACCGCGGAATCCGTTGATCGGCGGCGGCGGCGATAGCGCACGCCCTTGCATCGGAGATGACTTGAGACGCTCTTTGACTGTCGCAAATCTCCTCTGGAGAATGGACTGAATACCTTTCCTCAGCTCCCTCTCGGAGACCTGTTGCGCCATTTTGTTTTTGCTTTTCTGCCCATTTCTTGTCCGTTGCTGTTGCTGTCGTCTCAATGGCTTCTTGTCGAGCTATCGCCTCGTTCTTCCCTCCCTCCTTACTCTTGCTCTCGTCTACCCATCGTAAACGCGTACAACATCGCATGGGGTGACTGTCCAGAGGTAAGTGCGTTTGTATTATTACGCTACTGGGCGTCCGTCGCCACGTCACTTGGTTGGAGCGATGATGATCCCTAAAAACACGTCTTGGTCCGCGCGAATGACAGTATACCCGCATGATCTGCCGTGACTCGACGACATGGACAAAAGAGGAGACGAAAACACAAACCCGTCAAATTCGGACTGATTGGGCAAGAGTGAAAAGGTAAAACGGATGGCGCTGCTCATACTGGGAGCTTTCTCCGCACTTATCAGCGCCGTATACGAACAAAGGGTACAGCGGGGGCGCATAGGGAGAAACCAAAATCACGGGGCGTTGATCTGTGTACAATAGGTCCGACGGGCGTGTTGGCTTATTGCTACTTGCTAGAGTTTGCGGACGAGTTGTAAAACATGTCAAAGGTGAGATCGAACCCCTTCGGAACATTGATAACTTAGGAAGAATGCGGATGTGCAGGTCATCACCTCGTCTGCCAGATATAAGCGTGCGAATGGGAGGCGGTCAAATATTGTCCTGCACTATATTTGTGTGCGCGGTAAGTGAACACTGACTGAGGAACTTATGTGCATCAATGAGTGGGTGTGCATCGGATCTGCGTCACGCCCAAACCGTCCCTTCTCTCTGTGCATGAGACGGTCAAGCAAGACCACTCATACTGTGCAGATATTTGAAAACCTTTGAACGCAATCGTACTGCGCTCGCCCCTGAGATGGGATTGAACTGCGGTGATTCACAATGATACAGCTCACGAACACCGTACTTACAACATCATAGATCATCATATCCAGGCCAAGGTAGCACAGCTCGAGCGTCGGAGGAGGAAGTCTTCTTGTGAATAGGAATCGTCAGATGAACACACCTCAGATCGGGAGCTGTCTACGATGAGTGGGCAGGATTCTGCAAGGACGTGAAACAGCGTGAAACACGTACAAAATCTTCGACATGGACATACAATACTGTATCATACATTCGGCAAGATTTGGATGCCAACAACTTAAGGCATGCTTGCATGAATTATTATCGATTAGGACTCACATACTGTACTTTGTTGGATGCATCTGAAGACTGCGGCGATGCATGAGTTGAATATTCAGAAGGCGATGCCAACTTTCCGAGTCGGTGGTGGGGCAAACAAAGGCAAACAGTGATTCAGCGGTCGGAAGCAGTCTTGTTGTAGACACCTCCCTCAGCCAGCCTTCGTACCTCAGGATAGCGTCAGTCGGAAGCTACTAGGGACAAGGCCAGTGGCTTCAATATAATCCAAATGGGTGAATCCCCGCGCTTTCCACTGTCCTCTGTCCTCGCTCCTAGCTAGAAGTTGCATGCTCCTGTATGATATTTTACCTTGCTTGCAAGGTCTCTCACCGGTCTAAATTGTGGCGTCGATCGCTCAACCGGCGGTTGCCGTATTTGTAAGGTCGGATAGTTATTCTAGGGTGGTGCGAGGTACGAACACAACCATAGAATAGGGTCTATGGGCCGCCAGCAGACTCGATCCTNGCTCCTTTCTGAGCGTCCACCCTTGTGTCCGCTGGCATCGCCTCACCTAGCGTACGAGGCTCTCCTCCTCTCTTTGCTNGAATCTTTGCTTTCTCTCATTATTCAATCAATCTTGCTTTCATTTTCACTCTCGTTATTTAAAACNCTTGCTATTCGAACCCGCTCCCTCAAGAGTTTAGACAAACACAGACCAGTTTCTCCCAGCACCTCATGCCTAGACTACTTACAGACCCCCACCTCCAGCAGTGCCCTTCATACCAGGACCCGGAGTACGAGGAGTTCATCATAGATGCAACANGCGTAGGNGAATCCCCCCGAAGATGTCATCGCACGCCTCGCCCAAGCNTGGAACACCCACAACACTCGGCTGAAGGAAGCCTGGGATCTGCAGGTTCAGGAGGACGGAGAAGNGGCCACCNCTGAAGAANAGGCTCGCAAGGAGGAAGAGGCTTTGGCCGCTATCGAGGCCGAGAAAGTTGCTGCCGCCGAGAAGGCNGAAGCCGACAAGAAAAAACNGCGCTTACCNGAATGGAGCAAAACGGCGTNCATCGAGAGCAGCGTCCGACCGCGCCCCTCCGCCTTCACCATCCACAAGCTCAAGTCGTTCGAGTACATCGAACTGTGGTACTTCACCCCCNAAGGCTGCCGAGACGCNGCCTCGTCAGGAATATCCGTATCAGANGAAAGCTACNCCATCACCAGCATCNGTTCAGGCCTCCAACTCNGACCNACGGTCGCCCACAGCCCTTCCAAGAAGGTCGTCAAGGACGCAGACCTCACCTGGATACAATTCGACATTGCCAAGATAGCCTACATGCGAGAACTCGACAAGTGCGGCTGGGACAAAGAAACAATTANCTCCATGGCCAACTTCTTCTACGACGTGCAAAACAACCCCTTANTAGAAGAAGAGTATGGGATCCCNGCCCTTTTGCGATACCAGGCGAGTACCCGAAAGCGCTGGCACGAAAGGCTGAAGGAAGGCACCAGTTTCAACATCAGCATCTTCAANGAAGACCTCCTCCAGCGCATCGCCANGGAGATCATTCGACAAGACATGCTAAACTCATGTAAGTCTTTCNACCCTTACCTNGCACCAACTAGCTCGCTCACTGTTTATCCAATCTTTCTTTTCCCTACCTACCNTTCCTTCATCCCCTCCCTGCACCGGCATTGCATTCCTGTCGCAACGCGATTTCACCGCNCGCCTTTCCCTTCNGCCAATTGACTACCACGTCNGGCACCATCGCNGGACACCGGCATGCACACCTACCTTCCGTCACCNCATCCCGTGCTGCACACCTATCCCGCACAGCGCACAGTGCCTACCACGCACTCGCAGACACAAGGAGCTCCGATCAAAGCAGATCNGNCTNGAGCCACAGCAGCAAGCTGAAGNGCAGCTGGCAAGCGACCCCCGANGACCGCAACATCAGGCGCCNGCTCTCCCCCCCCTTGCAATTCTCCNCNCACNAGGGCGTGGCTGCACCAGCGGATGCGCACNGCCCCGAAGCGAGGNNTAGGCGCNGGAGTTTTCGAGCCAACTCGAACCCCAGCACCCNGATCACTTGCGCNATCTGTTTGGGCCNCCAGCTCCCCACCGAAGTCTCCAAGTGCAACGCCGGAAAGCTCTGGAGCGGAGGCGCGTCACGGTGCCGTCATAACCCAGGGGGCCGTATCGTCAACCCCGAAGGCCTTGAAATCTGCATCGATTGGCAACGCACCAATGGATGTCATTCCCTCACCCACAACCACAAGCACGAATGCTCTGGATGTGGTAGCCCCACTCACGGAGTGCACCATTGCCCTCTCGCTCAGGTGGGCTAATCCTTTAACCCCTTACCACGCGGAGGCGTGGAGGCAAGCCCTGAGTGCCGCCAGCCTCCTCGCAAAATACCCTTCAGTGTACAGTGGCCTCACTTCCGGTTTCGACATAGGCATCCCATGCATTTCCCAAATGCACGCCCCCTTTAATTCCCCCACTCTCTGTACATACCAAGAGGTCTTTTCATCCATCATTTACAACGAGTTTGCACGCGGTCGATATCTCGGCCCCTTTTCGCAAAGCGAGCTACAGCTTTTAATTGGCCCCTTCCAGTCCTCCCCTTTATCCCTCGTACCTAAGCCTCATAAACTAAACTCCTTTTGTCTCGTACAGAACTATTCTTACCCCCACATTCCTTCACCTAGTTATTCCTCCATTAACTCCCATATCAATTCCGACAATTATCCATGTATGTGGGGAACGTTCACCGCAATCGCATTAACCATAGCAAGGCTCCCGCCGGGCTCACAAGCTGCTGTCAGAGACGTATCCGAAGCATATCAAACCGTGCCATTGCACTCATCGCAGTGGCCGGGGACCGTAGTACGGCTGCACGAGGCCGATTCCTTTGCCATAGACACCTGCGCCTGTTTCGGCGTAGCCTCCAACGCCGGAGTGTACGGACACATCGATGACGCGGCCATTGACATCTTTCGCTCTAAAGGTTTGGGACCCGTTTCCAAATGGGTAGACGATCACGTCTTTTTTAGGATACCGCGAGCACATATAGAAGCCTACAATGCATTGCGACAACAATGGAAGCAGCGCATCGCTCAGCGCGGTGGCCAACATCACTCCGGGGGACAGTTATGGTATGGGGGTGACGTGCTCCCCGATGGCCGCATAGAAGAGTTTGACGAAGACATGGTCTTTCCCATCCAAGACCTGTCCAGTACATCACCCTGTTCGGGGGAAGATGCCATTTTCTCGTGCAATTTAGAGGACATTGACAAATTTTCAGTTGCATTAGGAATTCCCTGGCAAAAGGACAAAGACATTCCCTTTGCTAATGAGTTCCCATTCACCGGTTTCATGTGGAACATCAGAAACCTCACTGTCGTGCTCGCACCAGGGAAGAGAATAAAATACTTAGAAGCAATTCTAAGCTGGAATCAATCCTGAACGCACACTCTGCGAGACGTGCAGAAGCTCTATGGAAAGCTGATGCACGCCTGCCTCATTTTTCCCGCAGGGTGTGCTTACCTAACAGGCCTCGAGGCCATGCTGACAATCTTTCACGACTCTCCTTTCAAGCCGCGCTCTCCCCCTCGCTCAACGCTATCTGAACTCATCTGGTGGTGCCACATTTTAGAATGCGAGGACCTGGTCAGGCAAATCCCAGGCCCAGTCGCAGTCGCAAACCCCCAAGCCTTCTCGGATGCAAGCTCAGGAGTGGGGATTGGCGTTTGGATCGCGGAACGTTGGCGCGCTTGGAAACTCAAGCCTGGTTGGAAGGCAGACGATAGAGACATTGGATGGGCAGAGGCTATCAGCTTCGAATTCGTCATACACATCCTTCTCGCCCAACCCAACCATTCCAACCTTCACAGACACCTTAAAGTCTCTGGAGACAACAAGGGTGTTGTCAAGGGCTGGTGGAATGGGCGCAGCCGAAACCGACAGGTCAACATCGTATTTCGATGAATCCATAAACTACTCGAGACCCACAGCACTACTGTATATTCAGAATACGTCGTCAGCGCCCAAAACCCAGCAGACGATCCCTCGCGAGGTCGATTCGGACCCGCTCACCTCCTTCTCCCCCCAATACCAATCCCTGCTGAACTTCAGAACCTCGTCGGTGATTTTGACGTCCCATCTCGATCCCCTCTCGAGCCCAATCCTCTCGGTCCCCCGTCCTTCATGCCTGCAAAGCCAGAATGATCACGTCAGCATGCAAAATCTGCCCGCCATGCCTTCAAACACGAACGGCAGCAGGCGGAAGCACCCTCAAGCTGCCTCAACTAAGGCCATAAGGACGCGCTTTGACACGCCCATCACCCCTTCACCCTCCCTCCCCTTCACCATACGTTCTTTCCCCTCAGGGCTAAACCCAGCATCCTCTCTGCTGCGCCCACTCTGTCTCGCCCGTGATCACTTAAAGCTGTGGCGACCCGCAAAGACTCCGCGTGCCCCAGACTCCCCCCTCTTTGAGGCAGACTCACAACGCATCGAGGAGGTCATGGGCCACGGATGGAAGATGAGCACCCTAGAGACCTACGGCTCTGGCCTGCTTGTCTTTCACATCGTCTGTGACCGCAAAGGGATCAGCGAGGACCAGTGTGCGCCAGCGCATCCAGACCTGCTACTCGCATTCCTGGCAACATTATCAGGTTCGCGAGGATTGTTTTTCTCTCGCATGCACCGCCCTCGTCTCATCTAACCCTCACCTTTTTAGGCTCTTATTCGGCCAGCACCCTCAGTAACTATTTATCCGGTGTACATGCCTGGCACCTATTACATGGCCTCTCTTGGCTAGTGAACGCAGACTCTACCGCGATCTTGATGCGCTCAGCAGCAGCGCTAGCTCCTCTGAGCTCCAAGCGCAAGCCGAGAAGCCCCTACACGACTGACTTCCTAGTGAACATGCGCCAGCAGTTGAACCTCTCGCTCCCACTCGATGCCGCTGTGTGGGCATGCACTACCTCCTTATTCTACGGGGTTGCCAGAACAGGAGAGCTAACTACATCCAACCTTTCCTCCTTCCTCCCTTCCACCCACGTCACTCACGTCCACGTGTCCTCCAAAGTGGACCGCAACAACGTGGCTGTCACCGTCATCTTCATCCCCATAACAAAGGCAGCCCCGCAGGGTGAAGATATCTTCTGGGCAAAACAAGACGGTGAGTCAGACCCGGAATCCACCCTGCTAAACCACCTAGAAGTCAACAACCCGGGGCTCGATGAGCATCTTTTTGCTCACACCATCAGGGGCACTAGGCGCCCACTCACACGCAGCAACTTCATCAAGCGGATCAACGAGGCCGCGAGAGCAGGGGGACAGGACGCGCTCCAGTGCCATGGCTTCCGCATCGGTGGAACGTTAGAGTACCTCCTGCGCAATGTCCCATTCGACGTCATCAAGTCGAAAGGACATTGGGCAAGCGACGCATTCACGCTATACTTGCGCCGTCACGCAGAGATTATGGCCCCTTGGATGCAAGCCAACCCCGAACTGCACGGAGCTTTCATCAGGTATGCCATGCCGCACATCAGATGAGGCTTCAGCGCTCTCCTAGGAACCTGGGGTCCGCTCAGCTGCAACCGGTGCGTCGAGGCCTCCCCTCCTATCCATCTTGGGTACCGCAGCTTGCTGACCGGCCCCCTTTTCGCATTCCTCTAGGATTCACTGACCCGCGTTGGAAAGCCTGGGGTTTTATTCATCCCCCTGGGCTTTCGCCCGTCCTTGCTCATTGTCGCTCACATTTCTTCGTAATCTCACACTCTTTCGCACTGCATGTATTTACTTCACTCTTCCCTGCGCCTTTCCATTCATCATGTTATCATTTGCTCATCTCAATACATTGTGTCTCGTTTGCGTCCTTGAGAAACTCAGCGTAGCACGAACTCACTGAATAAAACAGTGAGCTGCGCGCCGGCATCTCTGCGAGATCCTCGGAAGCAGGCGAGGCCATAGATAGTTATTCTAGGGTGGTGCGAGGTACGAACACAACCATAGAATAGGGTCTATGGGCCGCCAGCAGACTCGATCCTTGCTCCTTTCTGAGCGTCCACCCTTGTGTCCGCTGGCATCGCCTCACCTAGCGTACGAGGCTCTCCTCCTCTCTTTGCTCGAATCTTTGCTTTCTCTCATTATTCAATCAATCTTGCTTTCATTTTCACTCTCGTTATTTAAAACACTTGCTATTCGAACCCGCTCCCTCAAGAGTTTAGACAAACACAGACCAGTTTCTCCCAGCACCTCATGCCTAGACTACTTACAGACCCCCACCTCCAGCAGTGCCCTCACCACCATCGCCGTGTCTCTCCCAGTCTCTCGGGGAGATCCTTCTCATTTTTTTCAAATTCCAGTGTCNNCNTCACCACCGCCAATCGTGAAAATGCTTTACACTGTCANGGAGGCAACGTTATACCAGNACATGCAACATGCTCCATCCGCAGAGATGCNNGCTGACATGNGNGAGGCCTTGGGCTTGCCGTCATTGTAAGTAATTTCCCTGTCCAACCATTTGACTCATTAAATANGACTATAATGCTGCAACAGGCTAACNCTGCAGCAGGCAAACTAATAGTGACNCTCAGGTGGCCTCTCNCCCTACCTGCGATTCTGAGCCAACCAACGNNTNGTCGGCAAAAAAGNGAGCTCAAGACANCACATCCACAAAGGGCCAACAGACCAGCAAATGCCTTAAGATATCATCCTCAAGGCGCGATTCTCGACCGGCCAACCTGGCGTCACTGANACAGCTAGGTCAAAATGCCGCTGCGATCTCGTCTACAGCGCATCCTCACTTGTCNGCCATCATTCGCTTCATGCTATAGCCACTTCCCGATNGACCAGCAAGNGCCTTAAGACATCNTCTCCAGGGNACGACTCTCGANNGACCAATCTAGCNTCACCAACGCAGCNAGGTCGAAATGCNGCCGCAACCTCNTCTATAGCGCGTCTTCACTCGTCANGCCCTCATTCACCNGATGCTGTAGCTGCTCCTCGATTGCTGGATCCCAATCCAACCCAACTGTCCATCGACGACATCCCTCCAGGATTCCGATACCCATTCCACGGTACTGGTGGGGTGCATATTGGTGCAGGAGAACTTTCTCGATTGGAGCCCGATCGACGCCTCAATGACAATCTCATNGAATGTGCTTTGAAGTGAGTAATACATCATCTGCTTTGGGGAACTTACAGCCTGACAGCCCACATGTGCAGATTGTGGTACAATGACCTCAACGCCCTNGATCCTATTTTAGCCATGNAAATACACGTATTCAGCCCATTCTTCTTCGAGAAGATGTAAGTCCTTCACNGCTTTATCGGTTTATAATCTCGACTCTTATACCTTTGCAGTTCTGAAGGCTATAACAGCGTCAAGAGGTACACGANGAAGGTGGATGTCTTCACCAAGAGGTTCCTTATAATACTGATCTATGAAGTGCAAGTTTCTCTCTTTCTCTTTTTGTTCTCACCACGGAGTTGGCTGATAGTCGGCGTCAGCGACGAGTCACACTGGTACCTTGCAATTATCACCGACCCAAGCAGGATGCTCGAGAAGCCGTCGAACACTTGTGGCACGGTGTATTCTCTTCAATCAGCTCAACCTGTAGGCTGGACTTTGGACTCTNGTGCATCCTCAAAGCAATTNGAGGACGGGTAAGTTTTCACATTCCTCATTTGCGNGTACAATCTGATGGTATACCAGGACAAAAATCCTCATTTTTGATTCTCTTGGTCGATCATGCTGCACGCTGAAGAAGACTTCCACATATGTCGATTGGCAGACTTCTAAGGACCCAGCGCGCCGATTGTGCTACTGGCTGTGGGCGGAGGCGCTGACCACTCAGAAACGGGAACTTCTCTTCCCTCCAGCACATATTCAGGTCAAGGTTAGTGATCACATCGCCTTATCCTGANGTCCTCGCTGAATGAATCAATACAAGCAGGTACCGCGACAGCGNNTCGGGTCGGTTGACTGCGGCGTGCATATTATCCATCTCGTTCGCATCTTCNTTGCTCATGCCTCCATGCTGATGATGAAAATATGGGTAGGTGCACCTAGTTCCTCCGCAGTGCAAGATTCCCAATTGATAAGACCTCGGTGTTCATCCCAGACTAGGGCAAATGACAATCTGTCTGCCACAGATCTCGATACTCTCTGGCAGGCTGACTGTGTTCCTCGCGAATGGCAGACACTCAAAAATCATATTTTGGACCTCATGGACGACTGGCACAGGACACAGGGCACGCCCTCATCGGCATACATACACAGCAATCCCCTCTCATCGGGTGAAATATTCCCTTCACCCTCCCATTCAACAACAGGCACCACACACGATGCCTCGACTCCACCGCAAAATGCTATCTTCAGCGAACGGGATGAAATCCAGTCAGTGGCATGGCCTGTAGTCAACTCCTGGCCTCAGGCGCCGAGTGACCTGACCCATTCTTGGGACCAAACATCCCCATGGATATCTGATGCCGCCCCGGTCATGGCAGTTCCTCAACTAAAGAAAAAGCCGAAGAAAGCGAAGAAAAATACAAAGCAGCGACCGTTGGGCATCAAGTCCTGTCAAGCACCGACTCTGGGCAACACAATCTGGGGTAAAATCCAGGAGTTTGTCTATCTCTTCGAGAATGTTGACGAGGTCATGGAGGATTTGAAAAAGGACGTGTGGCACGTGGACGAGAAATTGAGGAAGTGGGAGAAGAAGGGTGTTTTGGAGAAGCTGGGCAATCAGAAGGTTCGAGAGGATGTGAAGGACTACTTCACCGAGGCGGTCGAGAGGATTGAGGGCACAAGAGTGGGAGTCATCATCGCCGGGAGATCCGCACCCCGGGAGCAACTCGACGCTCTCAAGAAGGCGGGATATGACTTCGATGCTGATTCAGAGGAGGAATACTTGGATTGATGTGAGCCCAATCTGGCGGATGACGATTACCTTCACACCGACTACTGAGATTCATTATGGTGCTCTCAATTCGTGTCTTTTTTTCTGTGTTGACCTTCTCTTCCCTGCGTTGTCTATCTCATCCTGTACATGCACTTTTCCCAAAAGCGTAAATATATGTTTTCACTTACTCTTCTATAGATTGACGCTTGGGCTAGCGCTCTTTAATCTCGCTACCATATCTACTTAGATCTGTATCGCTGCTGTATGTTGCAGCATGCCGTGCATCCCCATGTCCGACATAGCGACTCTTTGTGCCGAGTTTTCGCCTCAACAGTCCTCCATCCATCCTACACAACTCCCGCCGGACTTCGCCTTCAAAACCTTTCAATGCCCAGATGCTATCGAGATGTCCTACCCGATCCTCCTGCCGCACTCCCTCCACCCTCCCAGCCCCTCTCTCAGTTTGAAGCCGAGCCGACTGCGTCCTCATCGTGTGACCTCTCATCAACCAGTGCACCATCAGCGAGCCAAGGTTCCCCTGGGTTCCACCTCGATGCTCTCCTGCGTTAGGAAAATTCTCAAGTATATGCGCAATAAGTTCGGACTGTATCATCAGTCCTACACCACACAAGTTCCGGAGCACGATCCCAACGAGAACGATACGCTGTGGGTCTCTTCACCGAACGTGGATTATGTACTGACATCAACTGGGTTCTACTTTAACACAAGGGCGGTGTTTTTTCCTCGCACAAAAAGGAAACCAAAAACAATCGGATAATCTTATTTATATATCTAGCGCCTTCCGTTTCCTCACATACCCACCCATAGACAATCCTGATTCAATTCTCCTCGGTGAGTTCNGCGTCTGTTACCTCGTTATCGCCGGTCAGATCTATAACCTCGGTCTGACAGTAGTGGTTGCCGAAAGTGCGGCGGGTCGTGACTAAACCGCAAGCGCCGCACTGGGCAAACAGGGCCTTGAAGTGAGATCNGGTCAGCCCCGGCTGAACGGCGGTGTCAAGTTGTAGGAATGGATCCGTCGTATGACGCACAGGCGGCGCCTGCCGTACCGGCATAGCAGCGTCGTTTAAGTCTGCAGTGCNTCAGTTAAGTCTANGTCTAGTCATCCAGAATGCCGCTGAGCCTAAATGCTGACCTAGCAGTGCATAGGTTCTCTTCAGTGGCCGTCTAGAGAAAGGAACGGTCNACTCTTCTGAACAATGCAGCACACGAGGAGGGCGCTGTTCTCCTGGAGCTGCACACCATCCATCAGATCCAAAAATGAGTCCGTACAGTCGGGTGGATGGCATACCTCGAGCTGGATACCTGCGCACTAGTACGCCGCTCTTTTCATACAATTTTTCCATGAACACTTTGTACCCGCACTCGTCTTGCGCACACTGTGCGACGTACTGACCAGTCCGACTGCNGGATGTCAGCATAAATATTGCAGCCTCAGTGAACGCTCGCTGGCCCTCTGGAGCAAAAAGTGGGCACAGGCAGCACGGGCCGAGGAATCTGTGTGACAGACGATAGTCACGCAGAGCCGACGGAGTTACCCGCNCGTTCCCTTCAACAGGCCTTGAAAGAACAGTCGTTCAGACACCGCTAAGTGCCCGCAGGAGATGATCGTATACGCACCATGCCCATTCACTCAGCCTGTCGCTGTGAGGGTTGTATTGTAAAACTCGGTTTAAGGAGGATTGAATCCGANGGAGGTAATGACGATGAAGAGCAGGTCTGGTGATGAGGAGCAGTTGGTCAGACGGATTAGACATGATGGATCGCCTGCTCGGTGGACTGAGTAGCAACTGGGTGTGCTGACAATACTGACAACACTTTGGCGGTCCATATATAGGTTTCTACATGGAGGCCATAGGCGCCGCGTTCACACTGGATGCTCCTCTAACCGACGTCAATTCATAGTGACTCGAAATCATAGTGACTCNAATTCATAGTGACTCGACCTGTCAACCAGGTTCGAGTCATTTGGAGCCATACTCACGACTTATTTAACAGTCTTATGAATGGACAATGGCCGAGTGTTGAAGTCCGTCTTTTCCGGTCTCAAGTCCCCCCTCTGTTGTTGCTGATCTCTGTCTGTCAATTCCTTCAATTTGTATCTATGGCTGCATCTGATGTGGGAACTAAATGACCAAATGCCTTGCAATTAGGCCCTAGGAAGAAACTGTACGTCTTGTGCAACTGCCAATCTTTACCTCTTTACCTTACACAACTTCCAAACTTTACCGTACACCATTGCCAGTCTTTACTGTACACACCTGCCAGTCTTTACCATACAGATTGATCACTCTGTTTTTTTGTTAGGTGCTTCACTGACCCACTAGTGCATCATGGTCGCCATTTCGGATGGACCGTACATGCTCTGTGCAACGTTCAAGCGCTCCTTACGAATGGGATCTTGCGTTTGGGCGAACTCGCAGAAGAGCCTGAGGAGACATTTACTAGTGAGTACGTTGTGGTTCTAGATTATTATACAGGAGTCTCGCTGAATGTCTTGGTCCGCTCATTCACTTACCCAGTTTGGTAGGCAGAGGCGGGAGCACTGCATATTTCAGACACTGCTGCAGATGGTACCACGTCTGGAGGAGCGCCTCATGGAGGGATCGGATGAGGATATCGTAGGCATCGCAGAACTGGTACGGCAAATGACAACGTTGTCCCTATATTGATGTTGACTGAATGCTACTCAAGATACAGAAAGGTGCCAGTAGCGCCAGGGCCGACGACACGAAGAGCATTAAGGGACCAGTGCTAGACTGGATCACGCCTAAGGGTGAAGTACTCAATCCGCCAATTGGTCGCAACGTCAAGATAGATCGTGGCTTCAATCACAATGTTACCGGATCACTTCTTTGCCCAGCTGGCTTGGAGTGGAAGAATCCAGAGTACGTCTTTTTTGTATTGCCTGCACATTGTGCGGCTCATGCCATGTAGAACACAAGCACAACTCAAAAGCGGGGAACTGGCGGTCGCCGGTGACCAATGGCCGATATTCCTGTACGCTAGAGACACGTACGATCCCGAAGAACTGTGGAAAGGACTATTCAGGAGCCAGCTCCTTATATCAGTGAGTGATGGCCTTTTCTTCCCCTTCTACAGCTTTGCTCACAGTTTTAACAACCATCCGCACAGGCTTTCAAGCATGTCTTCACGTCCCCGAGCTCCGTTGAGAAGGAAGTCAAGGCAACGAGATCCGGCAATGCTCGCATTCACGGGATGACCTGTGTCACCCTGGCATCGATAGCTTACATAGCTACTCAGGTGCGATCGATGCCATTCCTTTTCTCGTCTTTAATACCCGTTAAACAAGCACAGGTTCGGTTTGCTCTTTCATCTTCGGCCGTGTTTTCTAGGACAGACACCGNCACCGACTCNGAACNTTTCTACAATAGTGTACTGGACTTATTCGATGATGCAGAGGAGAGGGAAGAGGTTGAGGCGCTGGTAGTCTGGTGGAACCGGTATATATTCGCCTTTGTCAACTTTCTCGCAGAATGAACTACCTGCTAAGCTATTTGTCCCTCAGTCAGGTCTTTCCAAGTTATTCATCAGCTCAACGTCTGGTGCCAAAGAACAGTGCACTAGCGAAGATAAAGGAGAAGCGGGCGCAGAGGAAAGCGGCGGCGGCGGCGGCATTAGCAGCAACAGAACCAGGGAGTGAAGCTGGTACTGGTGCATGAAGGTTTGCAGACGACGTATATCCTATTTTACAATTTGTCTACCCATGCAGTGATGCAATTGTTCATTCTGCTACCGCCCAGAGGTCGAATGAGAGGTATATAGTCATCCAGACACCTGCTGATTTATCATTGTCGGAGTGATACTCGCGCTGTGCTGCGTATCATACTTCAGTAAGCCAACATTAATTGTGGGTGTCCACAACATCAGTCTCGATTGCAAGGTGAGTTAGTGGTGATCACCACCTGCTATTATTGTTCATCTGTGCATCCCTGAACTTTCAGAGATGTGCCACTAAGGCATGAGGCTCCTTTCGCGGAAAGAGTCAACGGGTAAGCTAGTGCCAACATCCCGCATTTAATTGTGAATTCCACAAACATCACTGCCATTTGTAAGAGTAGGCACTGAACCCTATTCTTCTTGACATGCACAACTAACGGATCCCAGACACAATGCGGCAATGCGTAATCAACTGCTGTAGAGTTGACCCCACCGCGCAAGTGAAGTCAGCTCGACAATGGTTGCACTTTTCGCCAACGCCCTAGTACATGGTATAGCTAGGTACTATCTTCAGTTCGCTATTTCTGTTATTTATGTGCTCAATCACTGCCTCTTAGACACTGATTCAAAATGCATGGCAAACTGCTATCGACCTGACATGACTCGCGCGGTCCTGTCAGTATGACAGTGCTTGCGGTTTTCGCCAACCCTGTACATAATTAGATAGCTAGTCACCATGGGCAATATATCCTCATTCTTAATTACGTGCGCCTTTCGCCACTAGTCTGACAAAATTTACCAAGTCGTTGTTATTGTGGCATTTATTTTCCAACCCTACAAGCTATTGTCATTCTTGTGGCGTCTGATGCTGCTGGCGAACTTTGACAGGTCTGGCGTTGCATTATCGTTCCTCACCATCTTGTGTCAGTTTTTAGTTTTCATCAACTACACACACCTTGACCTTGCATGACCGATTCATCTATAATTCTTGGGCTTTTTTCATATATTATTTAGCTTATATTCATTTTTATTTGTTTGTCATTTCCCCTTCAATTCCCCGATGTTCTGACGAGGCACAAGATCTGAGCGTTGGTATCCTTTTTTGGAAGGTGTTTAAGTTTGACACTCCACGACTTTTCTCTTATACGCTTGCAAATTAATAGGATATTAAATTAAGTTAAATTTACCCAGGATACAGTGTTGACCCAGTCCTTGATCTTACCCCATTCCTTGATCCACCTGCTAATAACTCATGCAATTTTGAAGATTTTCATTACCTCTTTAGTATGAATATTCTTTCATATGTAAGGACCATTGCTTGAAATTTCTGTGTGTGCCAGTGAGGTGGTTGTAGAATAGCACTTGGATTCATCCTCAAAATGACCCAAATTGCATGATTACAACTTTTGTCACTCAATTATATGTGAAATTTGAGTCAATATTAATACCAAAAAAATTCAATTATATTGAGAGGCTCCTAAAGAACATTTTGTGAAAGATAAGCAATGGTATTGAAGTTCAATCTGGTGCTTGAGACTCAAGTCTTTTGAAAAAGAGACCAAAACAGGATGAGTGTGACAGGAGTGACAGCTCGACTGGCTTGAGTAGGACCCCTGATAATAGGGGGTGAGGTCGGGTCAGATTTTTTGGCCTTCCGGCTCTGAGCTGGTGGACAAAAATGCTACCCAAATAAGGAAATTCCCTACCATGAGGTGACCCAACCTCAACTTTTTTGGCGGGACTGGTGGGTAAATTACTCAACCTCTAAAAATTTCAGAAAAAAAATCCAAAAAATGCGCAAAAATTCACAGATGATGTATTTTATATCTATTTACCCAGTCTGCTACTCCAAGCTATTATCTTCATCGTTGACCGATGTCTTAGACTGCCCTATGGCCTCAACTGCCAAAACTAACCGCTTCTTGTGCAACAGCATGTAACCAAGAACATCATCAAAATATCTCTGTGAAATTTCACAGATGTTGTTGTTAGCCAGTAAGTGTACACAGGACGGGGAAATCAACATGATAAATGCTGCAGACGGTGTATGTGCAAAGCGAGATTTTGAATGGGAGTCAGTAGGAAGAGACATTGAGTGAAAGAGGGGGAATTTTGACGAAAAAAAAAACTGAGTGGCAGACTTACCTGTATATTAACAGGATAAAGACGAGAAGACAAATGCCATACTTGCTTGCCACAAGATGCCATGGGGCACATTCACAGTGGCTCACAAGTAGACAATTGATGGACGTGCATGGTGAACACGGAGTTTGAAATGCAGGTGGTGGACAGACTCGACCTCCCATACAGGGGAGGCGACTGGTGGACAAAAAACCCTACCTCGGGCCTCGGACTGGCGTCCTGCTGGTGGATCACAACCGGGCACTACTCGACCTGTCCGGGGCCGGGGGGCCTTTTATATGGAATCCGAGAGAGACCAGCTACAAAAATGGTAACATCACCTTCCTTATAGAGTCATTGTTTGTTCCGGACATTGCCGCTCATGCATAGACCCCGTAACCTCATCAAAGGTAAAATTTTACATTTCAGATATTCTCCTAGGTCCAACTGAGCACGTGACAGGGTATCAGCTATGGTAATGTATTGAAAAGAATATAAGCACACTGAACAACACCTCCTACCAAGCCATCATCGCTGCCTCGTCCTTCATCGACCGCATGACCGTGCTCACCGCAGACTGCCCACCCCACATGCGCCTCGTCGAGCCCGTGCTCACGCCGCATTTCGTGCTGACCTGCAAGGCCTCGGCGAGCTGACCACACGAACAGGTGTCCACATTCAGAGTCACCTCACCGAAGCGCGCGACCAAGTCGACTGCGTCTGTACCCAACGCGGCGCCGAGGACATCGACACATTCGACCGAGTAAGTCACCCCACATTCAGAGTCGCTTCGCCGAAGCGCACGACTAAGTCGACTGCATCCATACCTAACGCGGCACCAAGGACATTGACGTGTTCGACCGAGTAAGTCACCCTCATCCTGAGATCCCCCACATCAACATTATCGCCGCCTCGTCCTTCATCGACCACATGACCGCGCTCACCGCAGACCTCCCACCCCACATGCGCCTCGTCGAGCCCGAGCTCACGCCGCGTTTCATGCTGACCTGTGCTGATGCACTCCTGCATGGCCTCAGCGAGCTGGCTGCGCGCACAGGTGTCCGCATTCAGAGCCACTTCACCAAAGTGCGCGAACAAGTCGGCTGCGTCCGTACCCAACGTGGTGCCGAGAACATCGACGTGTTCGACTGAGTAAGTCACCCTCGTCCCAAGATCCCCCACGTCGACTTAATAATTTACTTCACGCCGCTTGTCCTTCCTCCTTGCAGGCACATCTATTGGGCTCGCGCACGATTCAAGTGCACTGCACTTTCCTGTCGCCGACCCA
This sequence comes from Bondarzewia mesenterica, assembly GCA_004802705.1. Classification (NCBI taxonomy): domain Eukaryota; kingdom Fungi; phylum Basidiomycota; class Agaricomycetes; order Russulales; family Bondarzewiaceae; genus Bondarzewia; species Bondarzewia mesenterica. Next base: position 385 of record SGPL01000278.1, on the reverse strand, counting down.
ACTGGCGCACCTGTCCCCACACGGGACGGCTCTCGCACATTGCCCGCTCTTCAATGTTCAACGCTTACTTTTCAGCCCAGCCTATGTGTCCGCACTGTGGCATGCACGTCGGGCTCGGGTCAGACATTGTGGGTGGATACAGCACAGATTTAATGGATGCTGTGCGATGGGCGGTAGGCGTTTTGAGGATGCGAGAGGATGCGAGGTCTGAAAGTGCCCGAGCGCCCGGTGCGCATGCTGATGAGAATACGCAGGTCGCTGCTGGCAGTGGTGATGGCGGCAGAAAGGATGCGGAGGTGGAGGTTGACGAGGAGGTGAAGATTGATTGAAGGGAGGCCATGTATCTCAGTACTCGAGGAGGCACGGAAGCTCGGGGTCTCGACTG